>VDFB02021629.1:0-24850 GCA_007258455.2 Sequoia sempervirens
ATTCATTATTGGTAAATGAGCTCTTTCATTATTTATGGGGCATTAATATCCTCATTTTCTCTCTCCTACTGGGGACATCTATTGTACTTGTGTGATAGAAGTAGTCTTTGGGGGTCACATTACGTCCTCCTATATCTTTTTTTCACAAGTGCAATTTTTTATTTTTCTCTCTTTTGGAGAGGAGATTTTTCTCATGTGGTTTTATCCTTTTCTTTGGTTATGATAGATTTATTTATTTGTGCATGGGTACCTCATGATGCCTTGTAGTCAAAATCCATCCATGCATCCATCATTGCATTCTTCAATAGGGTTTTAGTTTCTCCCTAAGTTGATCTTAAGTGGGGGTGTTGGAGTAATTAGGACTTCACTTGATAATTAATTAATCATTAATTAACTATTAGGTCCCCGATTACTTTATTCACTTAATATAAACTTAGGAGTGATTTTTTATTATTATATTGGGCCATTTATAGGTCAATTTGTCTCATTGCATGAGATTAGGACACTTGTCATAATCTAATCAAATTCTTAAGGTTTTATTTTTTGTTTTATAAGAATTAATTATTGTACTTTGTAATTATTCAATTCAATTCAATTGCAATTAAATTTTTATCTAAATATCATATTCCTCTATGATAATTGTGTGGATTCAATCATTCTCTCTTTCTTGCATAAAAAAATAGTTTCTTTGATCTCTCATTTGTGATAGGTGTTTTAGTTGCAAGTGATTTTTGGGAGGTATGGGGTTCACTATCAATTGTAACATTGATGATGATTGAGGATATTTATATTTTACTCCTCATCAATTGGTTGAATATAAGATTGACCCTCCTAATCCTATCAGGTCAACACTCAACAAGAATCAACATTCTTGTAAGAGAATTGATTCTCCTTCTCATCTCAATCTTGTTGCTCCTCCAAAAAAGTTATCATACTTATTTAAACAAGATTAGTAATGTGGATTCTCCTTCCCTATTTGAATTGGAGACACATTATGGGTTTGGTTTTAAAGTACTATCTAAACATGGATACAATTAAAATGGTTTATGATGCATATAACAAGGAGTTAAGGTTCTTGTGAAATCTACACCACACTTTTATAAAGAAGTTTTAGGATTTTTTCCTTCTCCTTTGTTTACAACCCCTCCATTGTTTGATGTATTTATGACTTCCTCTTCTGAGCAATCAAATTTTTATCACAAGAGAAAGGATTGATTCTTGCTCCTCATCCTCTATATAATAAATAGAATTTTTTTTGAGGCTTGAACACTTTATTACTCTTCCTCCAACACACACAAAATTTTATAAATAAAATCAAAAAATAATTCTTTCTATGCATATCTTTGAGTGCTCAACCATTCCACTAGTGGTACATACCTTAGGCAATACGATACAATAACTTATTGACCCTTCTACCCTCACTCTTCTATTTTCCAATGTGTTTTTCCTTTCTAAATGATAAAATTTCTCCTATTGTGTTTATCCTCACTATGTGGCATTTGTAGCTTTATGTGATTGATCATTTCCATTCATGGTGTTGCAATCTTCCTTGCAACCATAATTAATCTATGGTAGCAACACAATGGCCTATAGCATGGTTTTCCTTGTCTATGAACTTGGGGGAAAGAATAACTAGTTTGGAGGTGTACATCCTTCTTAAGGATCACCTCTTTTCTTTCTTCCCCTCTTCTTTTCCTTAAAATATTAGCATAGTAAATATGATAAAATTTTAACAAGGGCATATCACTTATCCATTTGTGCATCCAAACATGCACCATTCTTCATGCATGCTTCTTGATCTTTGTTTTATTAATGTCCTCCCTTCATAGTGATGTTTTTCATAACACTATTTGAGGTGTTATTACCAATTAGTCTCTTGATACGTTATTTATTTAATATGCTCTCTAAGGAGTGATTTTTCTCTCCTATGACATTGTTTATTTATATGCTCCATGAGGCATGATGCTCATCCCTTGTGATGTTATTTATTTTTACACTCCCTGAGGTGTTAACAATACATGATCACAACTTGATAGCATGTGAATATATGTACTTTATAAGCCACCTAGAATAACACAACTTGCTAGCTTGTGTGCTTTATTTGTCTCATCCACAGTCACCTAGCATAACAAAAATTTATAGTCCATGATCTATGGGGGATTTTGTAATGTGCATGACCCCTAGTGATAAATCAAGCTAGTGTACATTTCATGTACCCTTCTTTGTCTATATTGATTTCTCCTTATTTATTTGTATGCAGTATTCCTTGAAATAAATTGAACAACTCATTAAATTATTTTCTATTTGTTTGTAAATTTGGGGGATGATGTTGGTATTGGTGCAACCTTTCATATTGAGGTCTCCTTACCTTGCTAACCCAAATTTAGTTTTAGATAGTATGTACTGACATTGTTGTTCTATTCTTATTCTTCATGATTGCTTTATGTTGGATTCATGTTTTCTTTATATATTTTTGTATATTCTTTGTGTGTGCTTTGTGTATGATTTGTGTATTCTTTGTGTTTGATTCATGTATGATTCATGTGTGCTTTGTGTATCTTTTGTGTATGATTTATGTGCACTATATTTTTCACTCATTGTATGTCTTAGATGTGTTCCAATTTTTCCTCACTTCGTGTGTGACATTTTTTTTTTGTGTGTGACCATTTTATCCTAGCCCATTATGGATTTATAGGATTGTAAGTATGGGGGCTATCACATCTCTTATATTGGTGTCATCCTATCTCTTCAATATTTTGATAAAGAAATCTATCTTATCCATAATTTAGTGGTATGAACATAAGCTCATACCCTCAATAAAATGGGGGCTAAATGTAGTGTCATAAATTTCCACCCCTCACAATTTCACACTAGGTTTGGTACTCTATTTTACATGTATAATTAATTATGATCATTTTGGGGCCATATTGAGAAAATACATTAAATTACATGACATCTTGAATTTCCAGAGCAAAAAATACTCAAACAAGAGTGTTGGGTGCCCCTATCCTAGGAATTAGCTTTTAAAAAGTTATAAAATCAAGTTTCATTTGGTGTATTGAAAATTATACCTTATTGGAATGGTCCTCCAAAAATTACTCAAAATGCATATATAAAAAAGTATTTCGCTCTCATTTGAACTATTATGAATTATGAGTGATTATGCACTAATTGTGAACACACATGAAAATTATCTCCATTCTTCTCTACATGCTTGCTACAACTCTCTATCTTTTTATGTTGATTAACCCTTATAGGTATTCAAGGAAAATTATTCCTTCTTCATCAACTCATCATGAAAACTTGTGGTATGACATCAATCCAACAAGGGCTTCATACCTAATGTAAATCTATCTTATGTTATTCCATTTATTGTAGTTCATATCACTTACTTTGCCTCTTCTCTTCTAAGAGCACACACTCTTTATCATCATTATCATTTTTGCTCTAGAGGTGAGAAAACTAACATGTGGTTTGAATGGGGAGAATTCCTATACAACATAGAAAATTTTCCTCTTTTTGTGTGTGCATATCTAAATTCAAAATTTTTGACAGTGACATGTCACGGTAAGATAAAGAAGGTTGTGTTGGGTTGAAAGGACTTCAAACCAACTAAAAACCATTAAACTAGGGTGCATGGCACCCCTATCCCTCCAATTCAACACTTTATTCTAGTGACAAGTAGCCTTCAATATACCATTCTCAAATATGTATCCATTTATGTGTAACTATAATATCCCTCATGAAAAATCTGGCTTCAATCTAAACTCTTTTATTTTCACCAAAAACTCATAATAGAGTGAATCGGGTATAGTTAAACATTCACCAAAATAAAAATTGAATGATGTACAACTGGAATGGAATGAATTGCTATAGATTTATTATAATTTTTACATCATATTTATGCTAAATACAATAGGGAGAAACAATATAAATTTGTTGCAATGGTATATCATATAGAACTCAATTTCAAAGATAAGAACACCAAAAATCCATCACATCTATCCATATACTTTCTAAATTTCTCAAAAATGTTCTAAGCAGAAAATATACACAACCAAACAATTCAGTTACTGGAATAAAATTATCCTAACAAAAAAATGAATAAATTGAAATCTCCAAACTTCATTATGCACTCCAAACTACACAACCTTTGCCAACTTTTTGACAAAAAGAACACAAAAACTAAGAACTTCTAAAAAGCCTCACAAATTTTGTGTGAAATTGCTCTCAAAGACCTACTAAACCACTACTTTTGAGTCTCAATATTCCTAGTTTATTAGTTGTGGAGATTCATTCTTCATTGGTTTTCTAGCCTCTGAAGAACTACAACAATTCTTGTTAGAAAATAATGCATAAAATGATGAAGACTAGCAAGAGAAAGTAATCAAAATCCAAGATAATTTCCAACAAAAACTTGGGCACCCAAATCCCAATGCCTAGGAGAGAGATGCTTGCATGCCAAGAATGCAACTCCCCAAGCCAAGTATAAAACCATATTCAAAACACTCTAATTCAAATTTTTTAAATAATAACCATTATCTTGCACCACTAACTAGCCAAATCAAATGTTACTTGATTTTTAAAAAAGCCCACACATACCTTGAAATCCAATAACATTTTAAAAATATTAATTGATTTATCACTAAGAATGACTCAATTAATTCACTTTGAAAAGCCAACTTTCCCATTTCAATCGTAGGACCCAACTTCCTAATTTAAGAAACTAGGCTTACTAAAAATAGTAAGTGCTAAAATTAGAAAGGGGACATGACAAGTCCTCCCTCCCAGAGATTGCTTGTACCCAAGCAATGAAGGTTTGGATGGTTGCAAACTTTTGACCCTTCACATGTTGCATCTTCAATTAGAAAATCCTTCCACTTGATTAAGTGCTCAATGATGCTTGAACTGTTTCTTAGCTTTTTGACTCTTGTTTCCAAAACCTTTTTTGGTATCAAAATCAAATTTCCCTCATCCTCTAAAGGTGGCAATTCAGGAGAAGTCACAACTTTCTTTCCCACAACTTCTTTGAGAGATGAAACATGAAAAATATTGTGTATTTTGTAGCCTAGTGGTAAATCCAGCTCATAGGCTACTTTCCCTAACCTTATTGATGACTTTGTAAGGCCCATAAAATTTTGCCTTGAAATTTTCTACTCCACTCTTCTTTAGGGAAATTTTCCTTTATGGATGAAACCTTACAAAAACCAAATCACCAACATAAAAAACTCTCTATTCTCTTCTTATCTACATAAAAATTTTGTTGATTTTGAGCATAGTGTAAATTGACTTTGAGAGACTTTAGAATCTCTTAAATTTGTTTGAAAAATTCATTTTTCATAGGGACTCTACTATCTACAAACAATAAATCAAAGAAAGAGCATCATAACCATAAAGATCATAAAAGGGAGACATTACAATAGACACGTGATGAAAAGTGTTATAGCAATACTCCCCTAAATGTAATAATTTCACCCAAGAACCTTTCTGATTTGAAACATAATTCCTCAAATATCCTTTTATCTACTTATTGACAATTCTTTTTCCTGTCTATTTGGTGATGATAGCTTGTGTTGGGTGTAATCTCTACGCCTATCAAATGAATCAACTCCTTCCAAAAATAGTGAAGGAAGCTATTGTCCCTAATACTAATAGTATTCTTTGGTAAACCATGTAATTTGAAAATCTCTCTAAAGAATAATTCCACTACTTGGGATGCCTTAAATTTAGATGTGATAGGAAAAAAATATGCATATTTTGGAAATCTATCAACCACCCCAAATATGAGATCTTTACCTTGTTCTTTAGGAAAACCTATGATGAAGTCCACAAATATGCTTTCCCACTTGTGCTCAAGAATTAGAAGTGGCTGAAGTAAACCAGATGGAAAAAATATGCTCACCTTTATTTTTCCAACAAACCATACATTCCTTGTTGTGTTTTGAGTATATCCTCTTTCACTCCCTTCCAAGAAAACCTCTCTCATATTTTCCTATATATATTATTATACCCTTGATGGTCAACCAAATGGGTATCATGAAAAGATTTCAACAATGTCTCCTTAATTTTGGACTCTAGTAGCAAGTATATCCAATTCTTATAATAGATAAATCCATCAAAAATGGTGTACATGTCATCTTCCACTTTCCCATCCAATATGTTAGAGGAAAATGAATCCTTAGCATATTTTGAAATTATGGATATTTTCCAATTATTAATGATAGTAGAAATAGAACACAAAGAGGGCTTCCTAGAAAGAGCATCAACAACTACATTTTTCTTCCCTTTAAAACACTCAATCTCAAAATCACAAGCTTGAAATTTACTCACCCATTTCTATTGGTAGTCATTCAAATCCTTTTGATTCAAAAATAATTTCAAACTATTGCAACCAGTCTTAACCATAAACTTCCCACAAAGAAGGTATTGCCTGAACTTGTCTAGTGCATGCATAATTTCCAACATTTCTTTGTCATAAATAGGGTATCCTCTTTCTAGTTGGTTTAGTTTCCTACTCTCAAAATATATGGATGTCCTCTTTGAGTTAGGAAAGCACCAAAACCTTCCCTAGATGCATCACACTCAACAATAAATGAAAGAGAAAAATCAATAATTGCAAGCAGTGGGCATGAAATTATTTTTGAGCTTTTCAAATGTACTTTGAGCTTCTTCGGTCCAAAAAAATCTCCTTTCGTAGTCAAATGAGTCAAAGAGGAAAAAATTTGAGAGAAACCTTTGATAAATATTCTATAATAACTACATAACCTGAATAATCCACTCAATTGGGTGAGATTGGTGGGTGAAGGCCAATTTATGATAGCTTGAATCTTCTTTTGGTCAACCTACACTCCCTATGAACTTATGACATGTCCCATGTACAAAATTATAGTCATCTAAAATTCAAATTTAGATAACTTAGCATAAAAATATTGTTGCTCCAAGATACCTAAAACTATATCCAAATGTTCCAAATGTTCTTTCCAAGTTTTACTATAAATCAAGATATCATTAAAAAACACTAAATATTTTTTTCTGAGCTACCTACTAAAAACCTTATTCATGAAATATTGGAGGAATGCTGGTGCATTTGTGAGATGAAATAACAAGATAAGAAATTCAAATTTTCCATAGTGAAATCAAAAAACAATCTTCTCAACATCCTCTTTCCTCATGTGGATTTGATGGTAACTTGACCTTAGATCATTTTTTGAAAAATAAACCACCCCGTGCAACTCATCAATAAGTTCATATATCCTTGGGATGGGATATCTATTCTTAATGATTTTATTATATAAGGCTCTATAATCTATGCAAATTCTCATTATGTCATCTTCTTTTTCACCAAAACTATAAAAGAGGTAAATGTACTAGATCTAGGCCTTATGAACCCCATGTCAAGAAGCTCCTAGATGGTTTTCTCTATATCCTCCTAATAACCCCTTGGTTGATGGTAGGGTGTAGTGATTACAATTTTGGCCCCTTGTTCTAACTCAATGACATGTTGAAATCCTCTATCTGGTGGTAACTCTAGAGGAAAATCATTGAAAATAAGACTATGCTTATCAAGAATTGATTGAATTTCAAAATGATATTTACCTTGCTTCTTGGAATAACTTGTAGTGTGGATCAAGATTGTTGCTTCCAAAGCTACTTGATCCCTTTAGAAATTCCTCTCCACCCTCTTAGTTGAAACTACTCTGGGAGCTCCATTGGATAGATCCCTTAACAAGATTACTTTCCCATTGGCCTAGAACTTGAACTCCTTGGTTTGATGGTTTATGTAGTATCCTCCAATAGAATGCAGCCATTGAACACCCAAAACAAAATCACTTTCTCCTATTCCAACCACATAGAAATCATCACATACCTCATAATCACCCAAGGTCATTTTGAGTTTTTGAACTATATGGGTGTAGGGTATAGTAAAACCATCAACAATGGCGAAACAAAATCCTTTGAAACTGTTAGCTCTCAAAAACTCAGGCATAATGCCTCAAGAGGTTGTCAATCTCTTGATACGTTTCAGGGTAGCAGACAAGGCCAAATGGTTTAGACCTTCTTCTCTTCAGGTGATGCTAGACCTAGGCGGGTGTACCTATATGAACGAAGCAGACTTAAAGTTGTATGACTTGATTGATTTGATGGATCTATTACAATGGCACAAAGTGTAATAGATGAAAGCTTGCTAACTATTTCTACTCCTAGTATTGAAATTGAGATATGGATGTTTTAATAAGATTTTATGAAATTCTAAAATATGAAAAGTGTGACCAGTGCCTACTTCTATTGGGCTAATGGAGTCAAGATTTGTATAATGGGTGACTTTCTTAATGGCTATAATTCAAATTGCTTGGCACTTATGACTGTTTACAGCTTGTGTAAACATGCAAGAGTATAATTATCAAATTCTTCTTAATGATCCAAATGTCCTTTTCCAAATTACTATGATTAATCAAAAGGATTTAATCCTGTCTTGTAGGAACTAGTTAATTGAACCACACAAGAGCATCAAATGTGCTTTGATAAATTGAAAAATATCCTTGCTATTTCAATTTAAATAATCAAGAAATGACAACCTTGGAGACATCCAGATAATGTTTTCAATAAATTCGACAAACAATTGACACCATAATTGGATCACCAGATAAATATGTTCTTCTCCATTATATAATTTTAAAATGTTTTACAATGTACAACATGTTATTTATTTCAGCAACAGTCCACCCTATCCAACTACCTAACCTACTTATTTCTCCTAAATCTCATCTTTTTCTTTTGATTCCATTTGACATATATACATTATTTTAGGTTTATAGCCTTTCATGGCATCCATCTGGTGCAACTCTTCCTTTTGGCACAACTCTTTGTTTAATTGTTCTCAGCAAAATAAAATATTTAATTAGTTGTCTTGTCGGAAAATTAAATATTTTAATCTTCATCCTTGTGTCTTCATGAATAATAATCATCATTTTGCAATACTTTTGAGATCTTAAATCTTCACTAATCCTTTTGCTGAAAATCTCTGGCCTATTCAATTTAATAAAATAATCGTTGGGTAAAATAATTACCCCCTCCATGATTCTTCAAATGATTTTAACTCCCTAGAGAATGTTTTACTCCTTAGTAAAAACATTTGTACTTTGAATAACCTCTTAGTGAAAAATCAAGATTGCAACTTTATTTATTAAAATAATCACACCATGATTATTACTTTAAATCTTCGTTAGTATTTTTAACCCAATAAAATACACCCTTCTTGTGATAATAGTTTATTCACTCTTGTAATTCTGTTGGTGAAAAATATTCCAGTTTATTTTGTTTGATTGAAATATTTCACCCAATTTAAATCATTCCTTTGGGTAAAATAATTATATATCTAGTTGGTGAAAATATCTCAACTCCCTGTACAAATATTTTATAAATTTTACCCAATATGCTTTTGTGGGTAAAATAAATGTTTACCTTATAACCCCTTAGTAAAAACATGAAGTTTATATTCCTCAAAATAATATTTTCATCGGCGTGACATATTCACTCTAGAAAACTTACTCTGACCTCCCTTCTCTTGCAAATAAATTTCTTCATTGCTTATTTATTTTCCAAATATTTTACAAAGATTAAACTTTATAAAACATAGGGTTTTGAAAGCATCCATATTCATTTTAAAACATACCTAATGTTTTTAAAATATGTCATTTGAACTTTAGAACTTAAGAAAAGAAATTTTCAATTTCGATTAGAGAGCAAATATTTAAATTAATTTCACCGCGGGGACACAGAGCATCCTAGAGCAATGGAAATTTGCAAGGGATCGTGATCAATTACTTTGGAAGTGGGTTTCTGACGGATTTTGAACAACTCGCCAAATCAAGGTACTTCCTTTGTAAAGTGACCTTGTCAGAGCATGTAGTGAGAAAAATGAAATTTTAAATTAATGCACCAAATTACCTCAGAATTCAATGAATTTGAAATTGGAGATATTTGAGGCCAAAACACCAACTGGGTCATCCTTAGAATTTCAAAATTTGCAACTTTTTCGGGGTGCCAAATCTAGCCCGGGGCAATCGCAAAACAATTAAAAAACATACCATAACTCCTCCGACGACCATGAAAATGCATATACATGTTGAGTTGTGATAGGATAGTATGCTCATCAAATGTGATCTTGAGAAGCTATAAATTTGGATATTAGCTCATTTAGGCATGGTGAACATGTGTGCAAGAGGGTTTTTCACCAACCATCTCCGTTCATGAAATATCAAACACCAAAGTTGCCCATATTGTAGCTGTTCTAGAAATGTAGTTTCCAAACTGTGTAAAATTCATTTGGTTTTGGCTTTGCAAAAATATCAAATAATGCTCTGGAGACCTAAAAATTGGCATGGAGGTAGACTTTGGTGTAGAGAATTGAAGGCACCAATCAGTTTGTCATTATCATCATCCGTTTGCTTAATATTCACCCTCGAAATTGACCATTTTAACAGATTCTTCACTGTACTGAAAACAGATTTTATCAAAAACCCTTTAACTTGGCCCTCTGAAACTTTGTCAAAACTAATCGGATGAAGTTGAAAAACTGGCGTGCATACTCACATATGTTAGACAAACATGTCTGCAAAGTGGTTTGGCATAAAAACGAACAAATCCAAAGTTATAATTTTTCAAAATGAGCAACATAAGCAGGTTTTTCAACTTTACTTATGAGTGCCAAAATCAAATTTTCACATATGGGAAACTAAAATTTGCATAAATTTGCATGAAATTTTAGGCTCCAAAAGTGGCTCCATCTGGGGATGAATGATTGTGAGATCAATGCAAGAATCCAGATCACTGGAAGAGTAGACCAAACATTTGTTCCTTGAACAACATATTCAAATTTCTTCCTGTCATGAACTGATGTGTTTTTAACAAATCTACACCTCAGCTAATGGCACAAGGCCACCAAAAAATATAGGCCCCCAATTTTCCTCTAACAAACAACTTGCTTTGATATGAATTCATCAAATTCTACTTAAGAACACTCATGCAATCAACCCTACCACTGTCATTAAAAACCTTTAGAAGATCATCATATTCAGCTTGACCCAAATTCCTTTTACCAGTCTACAGTTCATATTCTCCATCATCATGGGATAAATCTCTGTCATCTTGTTGGGATAATGGATGCACAGTCCTTGAAGCTGCAGTCTTCGATGTAGGACCTTTAAGCCAGGAAAGATAATCAACCACCCAGAAAGTGTTGCAACTAGGCATGCACAATGGAGATTCAATATTGATATGATATTATTGATATCTTGATATTACAAATGTACAAGATGCCTGATTATATAGGCAATAGGTAAACCCTAATATGCATGAGATGTTGACATGTGTCTTGATCTAACAACATGTGACAACATGTGAACCCTAATGGTAACAATCATTAAATGAGGGGATAAGTCTAGAAGGACAACTCAACTTCTAGATGGAATCTTATCTCCCTACAAATAAGGAAGGGAATATTATCCCATTTATTAAATGATTTATCTAATAATGCAACCTAGGACTTAATTAATTAAATGCAAGACCTAAGTTAACATGCTAGTGTAATAATTAATTAATTACACCAACACCCCATAAGGGTGCAACTTAGGGAGGAAGATACAATGATTATGCAGAGATGATGATGGGTCTGGCTACGAGGCCATGTTAGGTACCCATGTACATGAAGATGCAGAAAATCTCCCACAAACGGAGAAAAGGGGAAAACCCAATGGGAACAAAACCCCTCTCCAAAAGAGAGATGAAAATGCAAAAAGATGTGAGATAGGATGGGAAGAAAAGGATGGAGGACTCCCAAATTACCCCCCAAGTACGCCATCCGTCACATGGATACAATACAATCAATGCCCCCCCATAGGAGGTAAAGAGAGAGACTATATAGCCCCCCCAAAAGATGATATCACCTGCAAGAAAGGTAAGTGTCTGAAGACAAAACAAGATCCAATGTCGACAAACAACTTGTCTCCCTTTCGGAAGAAACAAAACCAACTGCAAGTGCAAAGATGCTTCCCATTCGGGATAGGAATTGAAGGAAGGAAGGATGAAGATGGATGACGATGATGTCTCGAACTCTGCTCAAGTGTCTCTCTTTCCTGATGAAGAAAATGTCATAGTCCCAAACAATGAAGAGGGTGACAAACCAGGATGATGCAAGAAACTGATGCTTTGAACAATATCCAAAGACTGAGATAGAATGAATATAATGGATGTGATGGAGACTTGATAGCCCCCCCTGAATGAAGTGTCCTCAAAACCACTGAAGGAAGTCTGAAGCAAATCCAATGGTAGATGAAGAAGAAACCTCAAGTCCTGAATGGAATGACAGGGAAGAAGTCTCGAATATGAAATATCTGAAGAGAAACCAAGTGCCTCCAAGATGGTCTCAGAATTCCCAATCAAGGTTGAGACAAAGGAATGAGGAGACGCAAAACAACTCTCCAAAGTGTGATCTGAATAGAGGAGTGATATCCCCTCAAGAATGTTCTCCAAACCTGTAGAAGTGGCCAAGGCAATGATACCTGAAACAAAGCCATCATGTGATGCCAAGTCTGAAAAACTGAATGTGTCCTGATCGATGATGATAGTGGAAGCCTCAATCAATGATTTTGGACAAGGAATCACTGAATGTGAAGGGATACCAACAGTCTCTGATGAAGAAGAAGCACTGAAAGGTACCTTGTCAACCTCTTCGGAAAGATCAAGATAATCAACTTCCTGCATAACAATAGCATCATGGGGAGCTTGATCTGAAGAATGACATTCTGAAGCATGATCATCGGGGAATGGTGGAGTGTCTGAATCTCCGTAGATCTCCCAAAGCTTAGTCCAAAGAATGTGAGGACAATCATAATGATCAATAGAACTCAAAACATCACAATCAACTTGCATAGAAACAATCTCCAAAACAGTATATCTGCTGCAACTCCAAGAAAGCTCATGAATACCTTCGCTTGGATGAGGAACAATACCAAATAGATGTGGCAACAAATCAAGTGATCGAAGATGGTGGTAGATCCCATCTCGCCATTGCGGATAGTTACCCTTGTGCAACATAACTAGAGAAGGAGAGAAATATGCAAGCCCTATAATGAAATTTCTTCACAAGAATACAAAGACGCTGACCTTCAACAGAAAATAAATACTTCCAAATATGATTTACAACTGAAGTGATGCAACCCGGATCAAAAAATATTTTCCCAAGCTTCAGGATGTCCAAGTTATTGAACAAATGCACCAAACTAAAAAAAATCACATGCAAGAGTACTTGGAGCTGAAACTGATCAAGGGGCTGGACTGATGAAAAAAAAGCTTTGAATCACCTTCCTGATGCCGCTGGAATCACCGAAATCTGATGAACGGTTGAGAAGATATGCAACTTTGAGTCCAAATTAGGGTTTTGAACTTCAATTGGATGTAGAGTCTTCTGCGAGCAAAATTTCACAGAACAAATCTCACCACTGGAAAGTACACGAAATTCCCTTTCCGACGGTATATCGTTTGCAAAAATTCGATACCCTGGGTGAAAGTTATGATCAAATGAAAAAAAATGCCTATATTAGGCAAGTTGCAGGCTAACAAGGTGCAAAACATAAGCACCCGGGCGCTGGCACCTGGTCAGTGATGTGACCACGGCCCAAATGTTGGCAAAAAAAATCACGCCACCCCTGGTGGCGGCGGGGCCGAGATGTCCGGGCGGAGCGGTGAGTTCCGGTGGATGTGGGCAGGTCGTCGGCCGTGGAGGAGAGAGCACCGGCACCGGCGAGAGGAGAAGAAGGCGTCGGCAGCAGCGGTCGTCGGCGGGCTGATGGTTGCCGGCGATAGAGGCCGGTAGAGTCTTCGTCGGCGAGCGTGGCAGTCGGCGTGAAGTGTTGGCCGGCGGTCGGCGAGAAGAGTTGGCCGGCGGGAGAAACGCCGGGAGAGAAAGCCGGCGGGACGGCGGGTAAATCACCGATGGCCGCTGGGGTTACTCCCCCAAATGGGCCGACAAACGTACCCTATTCTGCAGAAAACTTTAAATGCCGACAAATAACAATATTCGAAAGATTTTTTAATATTGCATACAATGCAATTAAAAAATCAACGATTTATAAATAATAAAATCCTCCATATAAAATGCCGACGGGAAAAAATTTAACTCCAAATGCCGAATTTTTAATAAAAAAGCCGACGGATATTTAAAATATATGGTCGCCCAAAATATTTTTCTGAAAACTATAGAAAAACGATTTTTTGCCAAATAAAAGATATAAATGCTCGATTTTTCTGAAACGAAAAATGGCCTGCTGCTAAAAAATTTTTGCCTCAGAGGACAACTGACCGGGATGATTTTTTGCTGCAAATTGTACGGATAGTACGATTGATTTTGCAAACCCTAAAAATACCTCTGAAGCTCCCGGGATGATGTATCCGATTTTGATGAATGGGCAGGCGATCCTAGGGTTTCGAGGCCTTCTGAAGACAATGGCGAGCTCGGATCTGACTCAATCTGCTTCAAAAATCAGCTTGGTCCCCGGGTGGAAACAAGTAGCCTTCAATGGAAACCTTCAGCCTGCGGAGAATCTCGCACACCAACTTTCTTGATCGAGGGTTGACGTTTCACTGGATAAGCTCTGATACCATGTTGGGATAATGGATGCACAGTCCTTGAAGCTGCAGTCTTCGATGTAGGACCTTTAAGCCAGGAAAGATAATCAACCACCCAGAAAGTGTTGCAACTAGGCATGCACAATGGAGATTCAATATTGATATGATATTATTGATATCTTGATATTACAAATGTACAAGATGCCTGATTATATAGGCAAGAGGTAAACCCTAATATGCATGAGATGTTGACATGTGTCTTGATCTAACAACATGTGACAACATGTGAACCCTAATGGTAACGATCATTAAATGAGGGGATAAGTCTAGAAGGACAACTCATCTTCTAGATGGAATCTTATCTCCTACAAATAAGGAAGGGAATATTATCCCATTTATTAAATGATTTATCTAATAATGCAACCTAGGACTTAATTATTAAATGCAAGACCTAAGTAAACTTATGCTAGTGTAATAATTAATTAATTACACCAACAATCTTCACCATACAATCTGTACACATATTTAATGCAACATTTCTCATTATTCTGCTCACTATTATGTATTATTGAATAATCTCCCAGTTGTATAAAAAATTTACCATTAGAATGTCATTCTTTAAAGTCTGAAAATTCTTCTATATCAACATTTTTTGGAACAACCAGATTTGAAATATTTTTTATTTCCTCCATATTACTAATTGGTAGTGACACAAAACTCTGATCCACACAACCATCATCATGCATATTTGAATCAATTAATGCTGGAGATGAATTTTTTGAATTTTGATGTGTATATTTTTTATACTCTACTACTAGTAAATCTAAAATTTATTCACTATTGAGTGAACATGCCTCTGTATCCAGATCATTGTTGTTTTATTCATCATCAGAAAGTGGCAATTCAAGTGCTTTGATCTCACATTGAATTGTTTCACAAATTGGTACATCATTTTTATTATCAGAAAACCCTTCATCTTCAACATAAAGTGGATTTGAAAACACATAAAATTGGTTTTCTGGCATACCTTGGCAAATTCTCATCTGATCTTGTTCTATCTTCTCATCATATAATGGATTTCAAAAAATGGAAACCATTTTCAAGTGTACAAACCTCTTTATTATCAACTGTGTCCCTATGGTTCTCATCTGCAACTGGAGGTATTATTTGTTCATTGTCAAATGAACTTGCATCTTCATCCAAATCTCCATAAGAACTGCAAGAATAATTTTGCAAATAAAAATCCATAGGTTCGTCTTCACCATTTGAATATTCAATGGATCCCTCATAACATGCACTGCTTTCCCTATCGCAATTTTTTATGCAGGAAACATCTTCAATATCTTCATCCTCCTCACGCAGGTTGTCATAGGAATTATTTTCTCTTGCATATGCCTCATCTTCTATTGGTTGCATTGTCTGATCAATGTCTCTGTCTTCATCAATTATGTCACCATTGTCTCCATCCCTTTTCTTATCTATGATATCAATCAACACATTCACTTGGTCAAAAGTGACTGGTTTTAGTGACTTAGGCTAATGAATTCAATTGGGCCAATATACTTTCATGAACTGCTCAATAAACATGGGTTTGTTGAGCCTTTAATTCATAGGCATTTGCATACAAATTTCTAACATTCTGCAAATCAAAGAATGCCCAAATTCTCCTCTATTTCTTCATATGTCAAGGAGGGCATCCAAAATATTTTTGAAACATTCATCATTTTTAGATTGTTAGTTCCAAGATGTACCTTGCTGCAGATTCTGACTGACTTGTCCAAGTGAGCTGGAGTTGTGTTGCACTTGATATTGATCATATTGATAGCCTTGATAGCTTACCAGCCTTTGTCCAGGAGGGACTGGATAAGCACTTACTTGCTTTGATGGCTGTGGTGAATAAATGTTCTGTTGTGCATGATATGCATTGCTTCCATTGTGAAAATTTTCAATTGTATTATCAGGCGCTTGTGGGGCCCAATGCTTGCCTACATTTGTGTATTCATTCTTATTGCAAAATTCTCTTAATTGTATCAGTTGCTAGTTCAATTGTAGTTTTTCTTTCTTCAATTGCAGTGTTTCTTTCTCCACTTGTAGTGTTTTCCTTTTCCATTCTTTAATTCTTAATTACTGTTGCCTTTCAAAATATTCTTTTGTTCCATACACAAATTGTCTATCTATTCTTTATCAGGTTTTTACCAGAGTCGCCACCTACTTTTCTGAAAGTAGGAAAATGTTTCTTTTAAAATTATTTTTGATTTTCCCCAGCGGAATCACCTCTTTCAAAATGTGAAATGTATATTTACTCTTTTCATGGAAAGGCTAGAACATAATTTTCTGATGTTTGTCCCTAGCAGAGTTGCCAATTTGTTAGCTCTCAAAAACATAGGCAGAATGCCTCAAGAGGTTGCCAATCTCTTGATACGTTTCAGGGTAACAGACAAGGCCAAATGGTTTAGACCTTCTTCTCTTCAGGTGCTGCTAGACCTAGGCGGGTGTACCTATATGAATGAAGCAAACTTAAAGCTGTATGACTTGATTGATTTGATGGATCTATTACAATGGCACAAAGTGTACTAGATGAAAGCTTGCTAACTATTCCTACTCCTAGTATAGAAATTGAGATATGGATGTTTTAATAAGATTTTATGAAATTCTAAAATATGAAAGGTGTGACCAGTTCCTACTTCTATTGGGCTAATGGAGTCAAGATTTGTATAAACTTGCTTAATGGCTATAATTCAAATTTCTTGGCACTTATGACTGTTTACAGCTTGTGTAAACGTGCAAGAGTATAATTATCAAATTCTTCTTAATGATCCAAATGTCATTTTCCAAATTACTGTGATTAATCAAAGGATTTAATCCTGTCTTGCTGGAACCAGTTAATTGAACCACACAAGACCAACAAATGTGCTTTGATAAACTGAAAAATATCCTTGATATTTCAATTTAAATAATCAAGAAATGACAACCTTGGAGACAACCAGATAATGTTTTCAATAAATTCGACAAACAATTGGCACCATAATTGGATCACAAGATAAATATGTTCTTCTCCATTATATAATTTTAAAATGTTTTACAATGTACAACATGATATTTATTTCAGCAACAGTCCACCCTATCCAACTACCTAACCTACTTATTTCTCCTAAATCTCATCTTTTCCTTTTGATTTCATTTGACATATATACATTATTTTAGGGTTACAACCTTTCATTACATCCATCTGGTGCAACTCTTCCTTTTGGCTCAACTCTTTGTTTAATTGTTCTCGGCAAAATAAAATATTTAATTAGTTGTCTTATCAGCAAAGTAAATATTTTAATCTTCATCCTTGTGTCTTCATGAATAATAATCATCATTTCGCAATACTTTTGAGATCTTAACAATCTTCACTAATCCTTTTGCTGAAAATATTTGGCCTATTCAATTTAATAAAATAATCGTTGGGTAAAATAATTACCCCCTCCATGATTCTTCAAATGATTTTAACTCCCTAGAGAATGTTTTACTCCTTAGTAAAAAAATTTGTACTTTGAATAACCTCTTAGTGAAAAATCAAGATTGCAACTTTATTTATTAAAATAATCACACCATGATTATTACTTTAAATCTCCGTTAGTATTTTTTACCCAATAAAATACACCCTTCTTGTGATAATAATTTATTCACTCTTGTAATTCCGTTGGAGAAAAATATTCCAGTTTTTTTTGTTTGATTGAAATATTTCACCCAATTTAAATCATTCCTTTGGGTAAAATAATTATATATCTAGTTGGTGAAAATATCTCAACTCCCCGTGCAAATATTTTATAAACCTCCCTTCTCTTGCCAATAAATTTCTTCATTGCTTATTTATTTTCCAAATATTTTACAAAGATTAAAATTTTTTAAAACACTAAAATATTTAGGGTTTTGAAAGCATCCATATTCATTTAAAAACATACCTAATGTTTTTAAAATATGTCATTTGAACTTTAGAACATAAGAAATAATTTTTCAATTTCGGTTAGAGAGCAAATGAATTAATTTTACCGTAGGCATACAGAACATCCTGGAGCCACAAAAATTTTCAAGCGAATGTGATCAATTATTTTGGAAGTGGGTTTTTGATGGATTTTGAACAGCTCACCAAATCAAAGTACTTCCTTTGTAAAGTGACCTTGTCAGAGCATCATGTAGTGAGAAAAATGAAAATTTAAATTAATGCACCAAATGACCTCAAAATTCAATGAATGTGAAATTGGAGATATTTGAGGCCAAAAAAACAACTGGGTCATCCTTAGAATTTCAAAATTTGCAACTTTTTCAGAGCGCCAAATCTAGCTTGGGGCAATCGCAAAACAATTAAAAAACATACCAGAACGCCTCCGACGACCATGAAAACTCATATACATGTTGAGTTGTGATAGGAGAGTATTCTCATCAAATGGTTTGCCATGAAGTTTTCGGAATTGCAAACTATAAGTTTCCAAAGTTGCTTACTCAACATTTTCTGAAAATTACCACTATGAAGCTCAATTATAACCCTCCATTTGGCCCTTCAGAAAAAATATCAAATGTGATCTTGAGAAGCTATAAATTTTAATATTAGATCATTTAGGCATGGTGAACATGTGTGCAAGAGGGTTTTTCACTAACCATCTCCGTTCATGAAATATCAAACACCAAAGTTGACCATGTTGTAGCTGTTCTAGAAATGCAGTTTCCAAACTGTGTAAAATTCATTTGGTTTTGGCTTTGTAAAAATACCAAATGATGCTCTAGAGACCTGAAAATTGGCATGGAGGTATAATTTGGTGTAGAGAATTGAAGGCACCAATCATTTTGTCATTATCATCATCCGTTTGCTTAATATTCACCCTCGAATTTGACCATTTGAACAGATTTTTCACTGTACTGACAGTAGATTTTCTCAAACACTTAAACTTGGCCCTTTGAAACTTTATCAAAAATGAGCGGATGAAGCTGAAAACTGGCATGCATACTCCCATATGTTAGACAAACATGTCTGCAAAGTGGTTTGGGATAAAAACGAACAAATCCAAAGTTATGATTTTTTCAAAATGAGCCACATAAGCAGATTTTTCAACTTTACTTATGAGTGCCAAAATCAAATTTTCACATATGGGAAACTAAAATTTGCATAAATTTGCATGAAATTTTAGGCTCCAACAGTGGCTCCGTCTAGGGATGAATGATTGTGAGATCATTGCAAGAATCCAGATCACTAGAAGAGCAGACCAAACATTTGTTCCTTGAACAATAGATTCAAATTTCTTCCTATCATGAACTGATGTGTTTTTAACAAATCTACACCTCAGCTGATGACACAAGGCCACCAAAAAATATAGGCCCCTATTTTCCTCTATCAAACACCCTGCTTTGATATGAATTCATCAAATTCTTCTTAAGAATACTCATGCAATCAACCCTACCACTGTCATTAAAAACCTTCAGAAGAACATCATATTTAGCTTGACCCAAATTCCTTTTACCAGTCTATAGTTCATATTCTCCATCATCATGGGATAAGTCTCTGTCATCTTCACCATACAATCTGTATGCATATTTAATGCAACATTTCTCATTATTCTGCTCACTATTATGTATTACTGAATAATCTCCCCGCTGTATAAAAAATTTACCATTAGAATGCCATTCTTTAAAGTCTGAAAAATCTTCTATATCAACATTTTTTGGAACAACTAGATTTGAAATATTTTTTACTTCCTCCATATTACTAATTGGTAGTGACACAAAACTCTGATCCACACAACCATCATCATGCATATTTGGATCAATTAATGTTGGAGATGAATTTTCTGAATCCTGATGTGTATATTTTTTATACTCTACTGCCAGTAAATCTGAAATTTGTTCACTATTGAGTGAGCATGCCTCTGTATCCATATCATTGTTGTATTCATCACCAGAAAGTGGCAATTCAAGTGTTTTGATCTCACATTGAATTGTTTCACAAATTGGTACATCATTTTTATTATCAGAAAACACTTCATCTTCAACATAAAGTGGATTTAAAAACACATAAAATTGGTTTTCTAGCATACCTTGGTTAAATCTCATCTGATCTTGTTCTATCTTCTCATCATATAATGGATTTCAAAAAAATGGAAACCATTTTCAAGTGTACAAACCTCTTTATTATCAACTATGTCCCTATGGTTCTCATCTGCAACTGGAGGTATTATTTGTTCATTGTCAAATGAACTTGCATCTTCATCCAAATCTCCATAAGAACTGCAAGAATAATTTTGCAAATCAAAATCCACAGGTTCATCTTCACCATTTGAATATTCAATGGATCCCTCGTAACATGCACTGCTTTCCCTATCGCAATCTGTTATGTAGGAAACATCTTCAATATCTTCATCCTCCTCACGCAGGCTGTCATAGGAATTATTTTCTCTTCAATGTCTCATCTTCTTTTGGCTGCATCGTTTGATCAATGTCTCTGCCTTCATCAATTATGTCACCATTGTCTCCATCCCTTTTCTTATTTATGATATCAATCAGCACATTCACTTGGTCAAAAGTGACTGGATTTAGTGACTTAGGCCAATGAATTGAATTGAGCCAATATACTTTCATGAACTGCTCAATAAACATCTGTCTATTGAGCCTGTAATTCATAGGCATTTGCATACAAATTTCTAACATTCTACAAATCAAAGAATTCCCAGATTCTCCTCTATTTCTTCATATGATAAGGAGGGCATCCAAAATATTATTGAAACATTCATCATTTTTAGATTGTTGGTTCCAAGATGTACCTTGCTGTAGATTCTCACTGACGTGTCCAAGTGGGTTGGAGTTTTGTTGCACTTGATATTGATCATATTGATAGCCTTGATAGCTTACCAGCCTTTTTCCAGGAGGGACTGGATAAGCACTTACTTGCTTTGATGGTTGTGGTGAATAAATGTTCTATTGTGCATTATATGCATTGCTTCCATTGTGAAAATTTCCAATTGTATTATCAGGTGCTTGTGGGCCCCAATGCCTGCTTGCATTTGTGTATTCATTCTTATTGCAGAATTCTCTTAATTGTATCAGTTGTTGATTCAATTGTAATTTTTCTTTCTTCAATTGCAGTGTTTCTCTCTCCACTTGTAGTGTTTTCCTTTTCCATTCTTTAATTCTTATCGACTGTTGCCTTTCAAAATATTCTTTTGTTCCATACATAAATTTTCTATGAATTCTTCATCAGGTTTTTACCAGAGTCGCCACCTACTTTTCCGAAAGTAGGAAAATGTTTCTTTTAAAATTATTTTTGATTTTCCCCAGTGGAATCACTTCTTTCAAAATGTGAAATTTATATTGACTCTTTTCATGGAAAAGCTAGAACCAAATTTTTTGATGTTTGTCCCTAGCAGAGTCGCCAATTTGTTAGCTCTCAAAAACGCAGGCAGAAAGCCTCAAGAGGTTGCCAACCTCTTGATACGTTTCAGGGTAGCAGACAAGGCCAAATGGTTTAGACCTTCTTCTCTTCAGGTGATGCTAGACCTAGGCGGGTGTACCTATATGAACGAAGCAGACTTAAAGTTGTATGACTTGATTGATTTGATGGATCTATTACAATGGCACAAAGTGTAATAGATGAAAGCTTGCTAACTATTCCTACTCCTAGTATTGAAATTGAGATATGGATGTTTTAATAAGATTTTATGAAATTCTAAAATATGAAAGGTGTGACCAGTGCCTACTTCTATTGGGCTAATGGAGTCAAGATTTGTATAATGGGTGACTTGCTTAATGGCTATAATTCAAATTGCTTGGCACTTGTGACTGTTTACAGCTTGTGTAAACTTGCAAAAGTATAATTATCAAATTCTTCTTAATGATCCAAATGTCCTTTTCCAAATTACTGTGATTAATCAAAAGGATTTAATCCTATCTTGCAGTAACCAGTTAATTGAACCACACAAGAGCAGCAAATGTGCTTTGATAAATTGAAGAGCAGCAAATGTGCTTTGATAAATTGAAAAATATCCTTGATATCTCAATTTAAATAATCAAGAAATGACAACCTTGGAGACAATCAGATAATGTTTTCAATAAATTCGATCACCAGATAAATATGTTCTTCTCCATTATATAATTTTAAAATGTTTTACAATGTACAACATGATATTTATTTCAGCAACAGTCCACCCTATCCAACTACCTAACCTACTTATTTCTCCTAAATCTCATTTTTTTCTTTTGATTTCATTTGACATATATACATTATTTTAGGGTTGCAACCTTTCATGACATCCATCTGGGGCAACTCTTCCTTTTGGCGTAGATCTTTGTTTAATTGTTCTCGGCAAAATAAAATATTTAATTAGTTGCCTTATCGGAAAATTAAATATTTTAATCTTCATCCTTGTGTCTTCATGAATAATAATCATCATTTCACAATACTTTTGAGATCTTAACAATCTTCACTAATTACCCCCTCCATGATTCTTCACAATTTAATAAAATAATCCTTGGGTAAAATAATTACCCCCTCCATGATTCTTCAAATGATTTTAACTCCCTAGAGAATGTTTTACTCCTTAGTAAAAACATTTGTACTTTGAATAACCTCTTAGTGAAAAATCAAGATTGCAACTTTATTTATTAAAATAATCACACTCTGAAAAATCAAGATTGCAACTTTATTTATTAAAATAATCACACCATGAGTATTACTTTAAATCTCCGTTAGTAGTTTTTTACCCAATAAAATACACCCTTCTTGTGATAATAATTTATTCACTCTTGTAATTCCGTTGGTAAAAAATTTTCCATTATTATATATCTAGTTGGTGAAAATATCTCAACTACCCGTGCAAATATTTTATAAATTTTACCCAATATGCTTTTGTGGGTAAAATAATTGTTTACCTTATAACCCCTTAGCAAAAACATGAAGTTTATATTCCTCAAAATAATATTTTCATCGGGCTGACATATTCATTCGAGAAAACTTACTCCGACCTCCCTTCTCTTGTCGAGAAATTTCTTTATTGCTTATTTATTTTCCAAATATTTTACAAAGTTTAAAATTTATAAAACACTGAAATATTTAGGGTTTTGAAAGCATCCATATTCATTTTAAAACATACCTAATGTTTTTAAAATATATGTCATTTGAAATTTAGAACTTAAGAAAGAATTTTTCAATTTTGACTAGAGAGCAAATAAATTAATTTCACCATGGGCACACGGAGCATCCTGAAGTCACAAAAATTTGCAAGGAACTGTGATCAATTATTTTGGAAGTGGGTTTCTGACGGATTTTGAACAGCTCGCCAAATCAAAGTACTTCCTTTGTAAACTGACCTTGTCGGAGCATGTAGTGAGAAAAATGAAATTTTAAATTAATGCACCAAATGACCTTAGAATTCAATGAATTTGAAATTGGAGATATTTGAGGCCAAAAAACCAACTGGGTCATCCTTAGAATTTCAAAATTTGCAATTTTTTTGGAGCGCCAAATCTAGCTTGGGGCAATTGCAAAATAATTAAAAAACATACCAGAACGCCTCCAACGACCATTAAAATTCATATACATGTTGAGTTGTGATAGGAGATTATTCTCATCAAATATTTTGGCATGAATTTTTTGGAATTGCAAACTATAAATTTCCAAAGTTGCTTACTCAGCATTTTCTGAAAATTACCACTGTAAAGCTCAATTATAACCCTCCATTTGCCCCTTTTGAAAAAATATCAAATGTGATCTTAAGAAGCTATAAATTTTGATATTATCTCATTTAGGCATGGTGAACATGTGTGCAAGAGGGTTTTTCACCAACCATCTCCGTTCATGAAATATCAAACACCAAAGTTGACCATGTTGTAGCTGTTCTAGAAATGCAGTTTCCAAACTGTGTAAAATTCATTTGGTTTTGGCTTTGCAAAAATATCAAATGATGCTATGGAGACCTGAAAATTGGTATGGAGGTAGACTTTGGTGTATAGAATTGAAGGCACCAATCATTTTGTCATTATCATCATCCATTTTCTTAATATTCACCCTCGAATTTGACCATTTTAACAGATTTTTCACTGTACTGACAGCAGATTTTCTCAAAAACCCTTAAACTTGGCCCTCTGAAACTTTGTCAAAACTGATCGGATGAAGCTGAAAACTAGCGTGCATACTCCCATATGTTAGACAAACATGTCTGCAAAGTGGTTTGGCATAAAAATGAACAAATCCAAA
>VDFB02021630.1:0-17659 GCA_007258455.2 Sequoia sempervirens
TCACCCTTCTCCCCTGTGCTGTCTTGGCCTCGGCCCACCTATTCCACTCATTAGTCATAACCATGACTTGCAATGCCTCTTGCAACTCAATCATTCTCTCCGAGAGAATGAAATATGATGCATATCGGGTCTCCACCGGTTTCAAGAACTCCTTCGCGAAGGTCCTGAAGAGTGCATGGGAAGTGTGGTGGTTGCAGATAAACCTCTGCACATCTCTCGCATCAGTGACCACTCCTCTAATCCAATCAATCTTCCCCATGTCCTTGAGTGCATTGTTCATGGCATGCACACAACATGGGGTCCACCAAATATGTCTATAGGCTGCCTTAATGAGTTTCCCTACTGCTTTACACACATGGGCTGCATCTATGATTACTTGGACCACATTTTGTGGCCCAACCTCCTCAATAGCCTCCCTAAGGAGATGAAACTGAAAATCAGCATCTTTGCAATGCCCTGTACAATCAACTGCTCTAAGGAAATATGGGCCCTCTGCACATGTGACTATGATGTTGATGAGTGGACAATGGCTAATGTCTGTCCACCCATCCATAACTATACTGCACCCAGATGCCACCCAACATGCCTTCATCTTCTCCATCAAAATATTGATCTTGTAATAACACTTATCCAAGATCGAGGTCCTCATTTTTGTCTCACCTAGTGGCACATATGATGTTCCTCCCTTAGCCACCATAGCCATCATCTCCCTATAATAAGGAGACCGTGTAACATGAAATGGAATTCCATTGGCAAAAAAGAACTTGCCAATGGATTCATCTATCTCATCTCTCAACTGCACATTAAACATAGTAGCTATGGGGTTACTTTGTGATGTCTGCAACTTGCGTTTCCCTGTGGCTGTCCCCCTAGCGACACTAGAAGTGGAAGTGGATGAAGATCCAAACATCATTCCTCCCGTCTGAAAAGTATGTGGCACTGATGCATGCTGGATTTGCTGAAGGGCTGCCCTAGCAGTCAAAGTAGTAGGGACTGAAATATTTGTGTCCTCTGGAATGCCCCAAAGCTTGTTAAACTCCATTCTATATTTTATATTTTTAGCCTCCTTCAAAAACTTACAAGGCTCCACACCTTTTCCTGTCCAAAAAAGAAAGTGCGCATTCACTCGAGTCATGCTACCAAACCATTCCATATGACAAATGTTGCACTTCCACTTCCTTGTTCCCCCACCTGAACTTGATGTGCTTTGTATTCTTGTAGCAAACTGTTTGAGAGGAGACTTCGGATCAAAATGACCCCTAGCAAACTCTGCCAAAGTTTCTGAAGGGCAACCTGTACTAGCTGGTGCACTCGCCATGGAACTAGATTGGGCTGCAGGATCAGCCCCATGGTCATCCCCCTCATTCTCAGGTTCAAAATCTGAATCATGTTCACTATGAGAGTGAATTTCCATGTCATCCCCACTCATGTCTTGGGTGCTCATCGTGAAAGTGACACTGCATTTCACAAAATTAAAATAAAATCAGCCTACTTTAACAAATTGAAACAATGAACATTGAAAATTGAAATAACTAATAAGTAATAAGTTAACAAATTTGAAATTTTACTTTGCAGTTTGCAAATAGAAATTAGAAAATAAAAAGGATTTGAGAAATAGAAAGGATATGAGGAAAAAAAAGCAAGCTCTATAAGCAATATAAAATTATAAATAAGTAATAACTAATAGTATTTGAGAAATAGAAAGGATCTGAGGAAAAAAATTTAAAAAAGCAAGCTGTTTACACTTTAACTTTAAACTTTAATATTAAAATTTTAAAATAAAAAAATTGATGTTGAATCTTGAGGGCAAAATGATGAATGATTCATTCATCTTCATCATTTTGCTCTCAAGATTCAACATCAAATCTAATTTTGAGTCTTTGAGATGAATAAGAAAAAAAGAAAACAAGTTTAAACTAAGAAAATAAATTTTAAAACAAAAACTTGAAAAACAACAAGAAATTTGAAAAAAACTTCAAAAACCCTACCTTGTGCTTGAAAAATCACTCCAAAATGAAGTAGAATCCTCTTCCTCCTCTTCTTCTTGCTCCTTCTCACTCCTATCACACTTGCAATCTTTATTTTCACCCCTTCAATCAGACTTCTTCACTGTTTTTCTTCTTCTTCAGCTGGCTGAAAAAAAAAATCAGTCTTTGACTCTTTGAGTTGAGAGGAAAGAGTGGGGCCCGCCAAATTAGGGCAACAACAAAATACATATAAATTAAAAATTTAAGTTAAATTTTGTTTTATGCGTCCATTGATGCGTCTCAAGACGGGAGACGGCTAGGCGTTTCCCAGCCTCCCGAGAAACGCCTAGGCGTCTCCAAGGAAACTTGGAGACGTGGAGACGTCTCCCCGTCTCCGGCAGAGCTCTGGTAGCGGTGGCGGGACGGCGGGGGACGCCAAGTACCCGTCCCCCGTCCCCGGGACATCCCCGTTTTCGAAACGGGTCATTTTTTGGGGGAAACGCGTCCCCGTGGTACACTGATTTACACCAATAAGAAGATCGCTGGAATATAACTCCAGACGCTGCATGTAACATCAACACTCCCTCTCAGCTAGGAAGTAAAACTTCCAGCTACACAAGACATATCACCTCAACGTGATGTCTATCACTATGGCTACAACCATAAGTGAACAAGAAGAATATCACCTCATCGTGATATCAGATATCGCCTCAACACGATATCAACCATAATGGCTACAACCATACTATGGTGTGTACAAGTGTTCATCACTTGCGTGATGTTGTCATCACCTCAACATGACTTTCACCATAGCACTCCCAGAGGGTGAAACACAAGTACAAAATATGTCATGGAGTCTCACACATGACATCCACCATGACTCAGCTCAGAGGGTGGAAACAAGGGCTTTCACCTCAAATCTCAAAGAGAAATGCATTAACAAGGGCTTGCACCTCAAATTCCTCTATCTCAGAGGAAAATGCATTAACAAGGGATTTCACCTCGAACTTCTCTCACATAGAAGAACTCATTAAACAGGCTCACTGATACTGAGACTCTTTCTTAGTCAAAGTACGGATTCTCCACCATACCAAGCTTATCTCAAAAGTACACAAACTTTTATCACGGAGAGGGCTTGGTGAGAATATCTGCCGTCTTAACTCCTCGATCTTTGATGTACCTCAATTTGTCTGACCTTAGCGTTACCATATCTCTAATGTAGTGGTATTTGATCTCAACATGCTTGGTTCTGTCATGAAACACAGGATTGACAGAAAGCTTCACACAGCTCTGGTTATCACAATGAATGATAGTGGGTTCCATTGATTGTCCAAACAATCCTGCAAAGGGGCTTCACGAAGCCCACCATACTTCAGGATTTGCATACAAGCTGCAATATACTACGCCTGCCATTTGTACTCAATGCTCACAGGATAGGCGCTTCTGCTTGCACGAAATCATAAGCGAGGCAAACTGAAGCAACAACTAGAGGTGCTCTTCCGATCTGTGACACACCCTACCCAATCAGAATCTGTATAGCCATGTAACTCCAAGTCTGCATCTGAAGAATACCTCAACCCATATCCAACTGTGCCGCGCAAGTATCTCAGGATATGTTTAGCTGCAACAAAATGTATCTGTCTCGGATCACACATAAACTGGCTAAGTGCACTCACTGCATAGCAAATATCAGGTCTAGTGTTAACTAGATACATCAAGGATCCAATCAGCTGTTTGTACAATGTAGGATCCACCAAGTCTGAACTAGTTGCAGCCTCCTTCAATTTATGTAGGTTGGTCTCCATAGGTGTAGACATGGATTTGCAATCCATCATACCAAATCTCTTAAGTATATCAATGGTGTACTTCCCTTGACTTAGAATCATCTCATCTGGTTTCTTCCAGACTTCTAATCCAAGGAAGTAATACATGAGCCCAAGGTCCATCTCAAATTCCGAAGTCAACTCCTTCTTGCACTCGAGAATTAGGCGATCTTCTCCAGTAAGAATCAAATCATCAACATATAAGACCAATATTAATGCATCACCATTTATTACCTTGAAGTAGAGATTTGAATCAACATCATTCTTCAAGAAACCCAAACTTGACAGGTAACAATCAATCCTTTCATACCAAGCGTGAGGAGCCTGCTTAAGACCATACAAGGCCTTCTTCAACTTTCAAACATGTGACTCCTTCCCATGAACCTCAAATCCATCAGGTTGCTCTATATAAACCTCTTCCTCAATCACTCCATTGAGAAAGGTTGTCTTCACGTCCATTTGGTGAATCTTCCATCCTCTAGATGCAGCAATAGCAATGATGGTTCTGACAGAAGTATAGCGAGCAACAAGAGCAAATGTTTCTTCGTAATCAACTCCCTCTTTCTGAGAAAACCCACGAGCCACAAATCTTGCTTTGTACTTCTCAATGCTCCCATATGTAGCATGCTTGATCTTGAAGAGCCATTTAGAAGATACCACAGACTTGCCCTTGGGTCTAGGAACAATGTCCCAAACATCATTCTTAAGAATTGATTGATACTCCTCTGCCATAGCATCTCTCCAAACCTAATGACTAGATGCTTCCTCAACATAGGTAGGCTCGGATTCTATAATCTGACTCATTAAGGCAACATAACTGGAGAACTTATGTGGCCTTTTACTTTCTCTGAATGTGCCTCTAGGAGCTGCAAAACTTTCAGCCTCTTGCATGGTACGCCTGGCCCATAGAGGTCTCTTTCTCCCAATAACAATGTCAGTAGGCCCATCCCGGTAGGTTCCAGAGGGGTTGTGGGGATCAATATCTTCTTTTGATTCTGAAGTCTCCCTCTGAATCTCAAAGAGTATGGGTCAACTTCCATATCTGAGGAGACTCTTCATTATCGATCTCCATATGAATCCCCCTTGATCTCCTAAATGCAACATCTTCCTCGAATGTGGCATCCCTACTGATCTTGATCAACTTTTGTCCTAGAATGTATATTTTGTAGGCTTTTGATGTCTCATTGTAGCCCACAAATATTCCCTTCTTGCCAGAAGGCTCCAACTTAGTTCTCTTTTCCTTTGGAACATGAACGCCATTGAGGGACATCCAAAGGAATCCTCGTAGTTGACTTTTAGGCTTCTTTACTGTAAAGGCTTCACCAGGAGTGTAATTCTCCAAGATCTTATGAGGGACATGTTACGTACATATACGGCGATCCTAGAAGCCTCACACCTTACATAAAGGACAATCAGAATATGGGATCATAATGGCGCTCCCACGATCGTCTTGTTCTTTCTTTCCACCTTGCCATTTGTATTTGGGGATTACTCAGAACTTAAAAGCTCCTCTTAATCCGTAATACAAAAATTAAAGCTGCGGAGGTGTATTCTCCATGATGCTCCCGGATAGGACCTTGAATTCTTTTTTTGCAGAAGTTTTTTCTACCAAAGGCTTCACGAACAACGGCTATCTAACACTTCCTCCAGACTCTTTGGTTTCAAAATAATCCAAGTCATTTACCAAGGTGGGGTATCCAACTAAAAAGAACATAATACAAAAGAATCCCTTTCGAGAAGGCAGAAGCTTGAGACATGGACACATAATCAAAATGAATAGGTCTAAATACACTTAGATCTATTTTCTCTACTGAAAGGGCTTTTATATTTCTTACCCAAAAGCAACCCTTGCAAGTACCTTCGTGCTCCTGGTTGAACTTAGGAAGGCCCGACACCATCTTCTCCATGATAGGTAATGCTCGGAAGTGTAGGTGAGCCAATCTCCAATGCCAAAGATCACAAACTTGAAGAATCATGAACCAAAGCTTGTAGAGGACATGTGTAGACCCTATAAAGGCTTTCATGTCTAACTCCAATTACTTGAGCATCCTTGAAGCTAGAGTTCTCCATCCACACTAGAACTTTGCCTTTGGAGAAGGCAACTTGATATCCTTTATCTTCTAAGGCTGAAATAGAAATAAGATTGTGCTTGATTCCAGGAACATAAAGAACATTACTCAATTGAAGTGTGATGCCGGAATCCAAATGAAGTGTAGAGGTCCCAATTCCTTTACGAAGTAGCTAGCATCATCTCCAATGATGACTTGTTCAGAAGACTCCTTTTCCACCAAACTTGATAAGTGCTCCTTAAAACCAGTAATGTGTCATGAAGCACCACTGTCGATCAGCCAAGTGTTGGTGTCAGTGGGTACACTGCTTGACAATGCCGAGTAGAACAAATATTCACTTGAATCCTTTTGCGGAGAAGCATCATCAACATCCACAACGGTGACTTGTTGCTTAGGTCTAGTTGGACAATGCTTAGCGAAGTGCCCAAACTTATCACATCTAAAGCATTGAATCTTGGACATGTCTCTCTTCTTCTTGAAGGGAGGTGCATCATCATTTCCCTTGTCTCGATTCCTCTTGAAGAATCCTTTCCTTCCATCTTTTCCTTTCTTCTTTGAAGCATGGGAGGCGAGAACATGAATGTCTTCATTCTTTGAACTTTGACCGACGCCTATTGCCAACAACCTTGATTCTTCTTGAATGCAATCAGATCTTAAGCGATCAAACTTAGGCAATTTTGATTTTGCATTGATTCCCTGAATGTAAGATTCCCAAGACAAAGGTAGACCATTGAGAGCGAGCATGGTCAAGTCTTTGTCATCAACCATATGCCCTATTGTCGAGAGCTGATCTCTCAAATCTACAATCCTCATAAAGTATGCAATCACTGATTCACCTTTCGCCATCTTCACATGATGTAGTTGTTGCTTCAATGCAAGTGCTCGGCTGGTATTGTTGATTTCATACATCTCTTCCAATGTTTTGAACATGTCTCTCGCTGTCTTCAACTTAGAGACGATAGGAACAATAGGGTCCTTGACGGAATCAACCAATATCTTCATTGCTTTAATATTTTTCTTCACCCACTATAACTTCTCTTCTTCCTCCTCAGGTTCAGGAACACTAGACTCCACGAACTCACCCAAGTCATTTTCACGCAAGGTAAGCATGATCCTAAATCTCCATGATGTGAAGTTAGATGCTCCCTCGAGTCTATCCTCAATCTTCAAACCGTTCACCATCTTGACTAATGTAGACAAATGAACAAATACGGTATTGCTGATTAGGGATAAATCTGATCACAATCCTCTCAAACCCGCTCTTATACCATGTAAATTTTAATGATCAGATAAATGCACAGAAAATTAATTCAAATCAGATGCAAAGACACAGCAGATACCCTGGGAAAACCCTCCTCTTGAGGGAGAAAAACCCAGCAAATAATATCTCTTATATTATTGAGTTGTCACAAAATGATCTTCTTACAAGAGGCCGATATGCAATGTAATGTCCCCTTCTCGAGCCTGATCTTTCCAGTGACCGTTGGCCTATTCCGGAGACCCGTAGGCTATTCGGAAGGTAAAATTAGGGTTTCCTGTTTTGAAGGATGCTCTTGCTCGAGGTTGGTTGTTTCAATAGCGGATTCTTTCTGGGTTTTCAGAGAGCTTTGCAGTGGTATGTTCTTCTTGGCATTCTGAGCATCTTCAAGAATTTACTATTTTCAGTAAATTCTATTTCTGGCAGTGAACCTGTTGGTCTCAGCATAGTTGACTTTCCTCTTTAGTTGACTCAATTGGCTTATTCAGTTTCTACCCTCGGAATGCAGTTTCGGAGAGATAAGTTCATTTTACTTAAATGACATTATATTTTAATGTTATATTATCACCTTGGCCTAATCTCTTAACTTAATGTTGTTTTAAAAGGTGGACTTTAAGGGTGGCACCATCATTGAGATAATGTTGTAATTATTAAGGTTGATTTAAGAGCCTTAAGTTGGACGCCATTTCTAAAGTAATGAATTTAATTAAAAAGTCAAAATTGAAGCTTTGAAGAAAGGGACGCCATCTATTGGAGGATTAGGATTTGACTCTGAAAGGAAGATTAGGGTTTCAAGAAGGTCAACGGAAAATTATAAAAGGAAGCCTTTGGTTCTCTTTTCAGTATCTTTTGTCTACGGGAATGTTATGCTCCCAGTTTGGCTTTGGGATTGCTTCGAGGAATGTACGCCTCCTAGCTTGGCATTGCTTCTCGCTTGAAAGATAGCGACTAGTGGTGAGATAGTGTAGTTTGAGAGTCTTGCATTGGGTTTTGTGCATTGTAATCAGCTTGTGGCTTTCTAGTTTAGATTTATGCATGTTAGAGGAATTCTGGAAATTGCATTTTGAGTACAACAGATTGTCCTTTTTATTCATAAATCAAAAAATACAAAAAGAGTGCTTCTGGGTATTAGCTTATTCTCTCTGTCTGTAAGGGGCGACCCTTTTCTCCAGTTTGTAGAATTTTTAGTAGTGTCTTGGATTTTTAAATGCAAATCGCCCCTCTTGCTAGGCCGTACCATTTGCATTTCTTGGGATTTGTGCCAATAATTAATATCAGCATTTGGAGTCAGTTTTATGTGCTAATCTTGGGCGCCTTCTCCTTGGGGTCATATTGCAATTCGTCTCATGAAATTTGATTGAGTTTGGAAGGAGTTGTGAGTGAATTTGTGAGTTACAGGGCTGCTGTTCATGCATGCGGAAATCCGAACTGTCATAAATCAGATTATCAGGTTGGCCTTTAAGTACAATTTCTGATCAAAGCTTTGTTATTCATTGAAGGGAATTCAATATATATTGTGGCAGCTCTATTTACATTTCAATTCACACTGATAGCAAGGCATTATCTTTCATATTGTAAGCTGACAGTAGTATTGACAGCAGTTATTCTTGCTTATCATATTTTGTAATGCTCAACTTTACATTCAGTAATTGCAATTGTAATTCCTTTACCTCCGCCCTATGGTAGCTCCTTTCCCACTCCGGGTTAGAAAGCACATTCTGGGTGTCGAGTTACTTTCAATATTCTAGCTTATTTCCCGTCCAAGCATTGTAATTCTTAGCACTCTGCCATATGGTCGCCTAAATTCCATACTGGATTGGGTAGCACATACTTGGTGTTGAGTTTCTTTCAGTACTTGTAGTGTAGAAGATCCTCTGACCATATGCTCACCATCATCGGCGCCATTCTTGGTTAGAGTTCCTTCCAGTTCTGTTTCTGCATTCAGATCCTCTGACCAATGCTCACACCTTGCCCACATCGGGATCCTGGTGTACATTCTGGTTAGAGTTGCTTCAACATCGTTTGGTTTTAGATCTAACCTTAACGAGTGTGTTTGTTTGTAAACTTGCAATTGAAAAAAAAAAAAAAAATTGGCTCGAATATTTGATTGGTATCGAGCCAAGATCTTCACCATCTGTGAGCAAACCTTCTGGTATGAGAGAAAAGAATACATAGCGGAAGACCAAAGTTGGAAGCGGTTCCAGCCTATCAAGCTCGAGGAAGGTCGGGGCAAGCTTGAGAGGGTCTTGAGGGGCTGTTAGGAGTCTTCGGGAAGCAGATATGAGAAGGTAGAGAGAGAGTCGATTTAGAGTTAACGAGAGGGTTACGATAGCGAGAGAGATGATGATGAAAGGAAGAAAGATGCGCTAAGTCGGAAGAGATTTGAAGGAGATGGATGCCTTGATGGATATGGTATCTCTCATGATGGGGAAAGTGGGTCAGAACACAACTCCACAGAACAACTCAGGACATAGAGGAGAGCACAGTGCCTCCAACCAGCATGATGGACATGCTGCTTAGCCTGTTTCAAACAATACGCACATTTCTGCCAGGCCATTCAAACCCACCTTCTTGGTACCCGCAAACACTCAACCTGATCCTGAAGAGAATGCTTCATTCGTGGAGCAGTTGAGACTTGGCCGTGCGGAGTATGATTCTCTCTCTGATGACATCAAGATGGATATGTCCTATAATGACTTTATGGATCATAAAAGAAAGAATAAGGGTCAGGATCCGGATCAAGTTGCCGCTTCCCACTATGTGGCCAGGTGATAGCAGATTCCGGCTCGAGCTTTGGATGGCTGGATAACTATCTAGCTCTTAGACCCATGGCAGAAGAGGAGGCGATTAAGTTCGCTACGCTACACCTAGATGGGGTGGTGCACGAGTGGTGGTACCATGGCCTAGTCACCTTGGGTCATCGGTCTATCACAACCTACGATGAGTTCACCAATAGGCTCATCGAGAGATTTGAGAAAAAAGATCCTAAAATTCATTTTAGAAAATTGGCACAGTTGAGGCAGTATGGCACAGTTGATGCCTACATAGCTGAGTTCCAGAGACTCTCAGTCATGGTCACTGGAATCACGGAGAGGCGGTTGGTGATCCTTTTCAGTGAAGGATTGATGGAACCACCCAAGGGTTGGATTAAGGCTTTTGATCCACCCTCCCTACAAGAGGCCATGAAGAAGGCAAGAAACATGGAGTGGGCAACTCCGAAGGCAAAGTTTCAACCCAAGCCATCCTTTCACAAAGGGGATAAAGGAAAAAGACCTCATCAAAGACCTCCTTTGAGACCTCAGCATAAGGAGTTCAAACATCATAATCCTCATGTCACAAGATTAGATCCAGAGACCCTAAACGAACTCAGAAGAAAGGGGTTATGTTTCCGGTGTAGGGAAAAATGGTCTCAAGATCATGTTTGTCTTAAGGGAGTTAAATTTAATCAGATTGAGTACTATTCAGCTGGTGAAAGTAATTCTGATTTTTCAGACCAGCAATCTGATTTTGAGGATAGTGATGTAGAAAGAGTCCCAGAAGAGTCTGAAGATGAAAAGGAAAGCGGAGGTATTTTGGCTCAGCTTTCAAGCTTTCAAAGAAATGAATCCTTCAAGGTTCGAGGGATGATTAAGGGGCAGCGAATAGTTGCTTTGATTGACACCGGGGCAACACATAACTTCATTGATGAAGTTGTGGTGGCAAAGAAGGGGCTGCAAACAGAAGAGTTTGAAGGCTTCAAGGTCATGGTTGCTGATGGATTCCACATTTCATGTACCAAGAAGATCTCAAACATGACTATGCAGTTGGGAAACTACGAAGTCAAGTACGACTTCTATGTAGTCAACATTGGAGATACGGATGTCGTTTTGGGCATTCAATGGCTGCGTTCACTTGGAGAGATCTCCTTAAATCTGCAAACTATGGAGCTCAAATTTCAATCCGATGGGAAGAGGGTAGTACTAAGAGGAATGTCCAATGGGGGTCCTCGGGTTGTGTCATTCAAGAGAATGGCAAGGCTGGTTCGACATGATCAAGTTGAGTGGGCTGCAGAATGTATGATTCTTCCTGCTAGTCCGGTTGACACTAAGAGAGACTATCCTCCTGATGTTCAGTCTTTACTCACAAAAAAGAGCAAGGTATTTGCTGATTTACCTCCTGGACCACCACCTGAGCGGGGTTCGGAGCATATCATAGAGCTCAAGGAAGGAGCTAAACCCGTTATTACAACTCCCTATCGGTATCCTAAGAAGCAGAAGGATGATATCGAGAAAAACATTCAGGAACTCTTGGAGATGGGTTTCATTAAATCGAAACAAAACCTTAACCCAATGATGGATTCTTGTGAAGAAGAAAAGGATGGTACCATCGCATGTGTATGGACCTCGTGCTGAATCAAAAGCACCATCAAAAACGATACCCATTCAAGGATAGATGAACTCGTGTGAGCTACATGATTAGGATTCTTCTCAAAGATGATTTGAGATCGAGACTACCGCGAGATTAGGATGAGGGATGCGATGTTGAAGAGCTGACTTTGCGGTGTCACTATATGACCACTTGAGGTTTCTAGTCAATACCATTTAGGTTGATATGCTCCTGCTACCTTCCGATCTTATGGAAAGCGAGTTTTGAAACTGATTGAGGAGGTTTGTGTTGATATTCTTGATAGCATTTTGATTTCTGGCAAAGACTTGGAGGAACATCTCTCAAGCACTTGAAGTGCTCAATATTCTAGAATCGAGAAAAGCTTGTTGCCAAAGAATCAAATGTGAATTTGGAGACCAATGGAACTACTACCTTAGCCACATAATGATCTTGAGAGTGAAAGGACGATCTGAAAAGAATCAAAGCGGTTGTTGATTGCCACCTCTTGGCTTTGGCTTCAGTTAGAAAAGGTTCTTGGAATTCTTTATATGGATTTTATGGGAGATTTGTGAAGAGCTACTCCACGGGAATGTAGCAATGTCCCCTTCGAACTGACCTTCCGGTGTGGTTGACGCTTTACGGAAGCAGGCTAGTCGGAAGGTAAAATTAGGGTTTCCTATTTTTAAGGATGTCCTTGCTCAGAGTTAGTGGATTCAATGGCGGATTCTTTCTGGGTTTTCAGAGAGCTTCGCAGTGGTATGTTCATCTCGGCTTTTTGAGCATCTTCAGGAATTTACTATTTTTAGTAAATTCTATTTCTGGCAGTTTTTCAGTTGGGTTCGGCTTGGTTGACTTCCTACTTCAGTTTGGTCAGTTGACTTTGTCGTTATTGGCTTGAGGCACAATTGGAGAGATAAGTTGATATATTTAATTAAAAGTCCGCGTTTTAATATTTTATTGAGCGATTGACTAACAGCCTAGTCTATTGACTTTATGTTGTTTTGAAAAGTGGTCTTTTTGAGGGTGGCGCCTCATTAAGGATTATTTTATATTTTATCCAAAGTCAAATCAAGATATAAGGTGGGCGCATTTATTAAAGTATTGAATTTATTTTAAAAGTGAATATTCAACTTGAAGGAAAAGGACGCCATCTTTGAGGAGATTAGGGTTTTTGACTTTGAGAGGAGTTTAGGGTTTCGAGAAGTCAACCTGAAATTATAAAAGGAAGACTTGGATCATCATTTGGGTATCTTTTATCTACAGGAATGTTATGCTGCCGGATTGACTTTGGGATTGCTTCGAGGAATGAAGGCCTCCTAGCTTGGGCATTGCTTCTCGCTTGAAAGACAGCGACTAGTGGTGATTTAAGATAGATTTGTGAGTTTGCATTTAGTTTTGAGCATTGTTTCAGCGTGTGCATTATTAGATCTGTTTTGCATATTAGTAGGTTTCAGCATTTTGCATTTTAAGCTACAGCAGATCCGTGTTTTCATTTGTAAATCAGAAAACAAAAATAATCTCGTTCTGGGTATTGTGTCATTGCATCTTATTGGTAAGGGCGCCCCTTCATGAATAATTGCAGATTTTAATACGAAGCTTATGATTTTATAATGCAAATCCGTCATTCCTTGAAGGCCGAACTTTCTAGAGTGCATTAGGATTCGTGTCAATAATTAATAACGTTTCCAGATGCATTTCACCCAATATTATAAGTTAGGCATCATTTTGAGGAGTCTATTGCATCAGTTATGAATCATTTTGGGTGAAAATAGAAGTTGAAACATATAGATGAAATTTATAGGTTGCTGGTTTCCCATGACAAAAGTGCAGTTGTATGGCGGTTTAAGAAATCGCATCTTCCTTCTCTGGTTAGTGTTGAGTTCATTTGTATTTTCTGAAGCTTCCTTGTTGAATGCATCATTTGAAAGAGCATCTTAAGTCTTGATATTGCAGGCAATGACATCTTTGTAAGCTGGCAGTAGTACTGACCAGTTGTTCTTACTATTGCTCATCGTTATTGTAATACTTATTCTTCCTTCAGTTCTTGTTGTAATAGATAAATCTCCGCCCTATGGTAGCTACTCTCCCATTCTGGGTTAGCAAGCACATTCTGGGTGTTGAGTGTTTTCAGCTTTCAGCATTTCTCTTTCAAGCATTGTTATTGTAATCACTCCGTCATGAATTTGGCCCCTCACTCGCGTTGGATTGGGTTTTATGCCAGCGTTGAGTTTTGGAAGTGAAGATCCTCGACCATATGCTACGCCATCGCCAGCATGCATTCTTAGTTAGAGTTGCTTTCACATAAGCGGTTTGATTGAATCCTCTGTCGCTCACACCTTGCCCACGTAGGGATCTGGTGTGCATACGGATTTAGAGTTAGCCGTCGTTTTGGTTTTTATCATCTAGCATGGGTGCTTGTAGTGAAGTGAAAAAATTAGAAATTGAGCAGGAATGTTTGGTAGTGCTCAGAGCCAAGATCACTCTGTGCCCACTCAGGTCCCTTGGCTTGAGAGAAAGCAGTTCATATGAGAGGTGAGGTTCGATGTCCGGAGAAGTTTCAAAGATGTTGCATTTTCTAAGGTCTATGGGTCGTGAGAAGTCAGATTCAACTATGGCATCGAAGGAAGGAAAGGTTAGTGATGTCGTAAGGGACTTCATTGAATATGCCAAACAGTTTAAAAGACAATGTGAAGATGAGGCTGTCAAACTCCGTGAGCAATATCAAACCATGCCAGATGATTATAGGTACGATGTTTCATTTGATTCCCATTTGAAGTGTGTGGCGTCAGTGGAGCCCGAAAAGTTGAAGATGGTGGACCACATTAGAAAAATGATAAAAAGGGAAGCAGAACAAGCTTTGTTCGAAGAATCAAAGAAGGAAGGAGATGAAGTGCCTATTTGTGAATTGCAGCCGACAAATTTGCAAGTTGAAGAGAAAAATCAGTAATCTAGCATTGAAGATGGCACAAACAAGGTGCACATATCACATCAAAAAGAACGTGAGCTTGATGAAGATACCTTGGCAAGTGAAGAGTTAAGGGTAGAGCCTCATAATACACCCCTTGACTTGCATGTGATAGCAAGTGAAGAAGAACAAGTTGAAGGAAATACTATTGGTGTCTTTGAATCAGCTTATGACCGTTACCAAAGTGATGATGTTGGTAATGATTTCGAGGTGTTTGTACCTCCTCTTGTTGAAGATTTAGTGATGGATAGTTTTCCTCTTGTTGCTGTTCAAACTCCTCAAGAGTTTTCACAAGAGGAATTTATTACAAGTGATCAAGAAGACCTCTATGGCATGCATATGACTGTTCATGATGAGATCAGAAACATATCTATAGATGATAGGTTCATTGAAGATAAGGATGATAAAAAATTTCAAACAGCTAGCTCTAAAGATTCCTTACTTCCTTTCAGTGACAGTGCTAAGGGTGGTTTTGAGTTTGAACTTCAGACCCAACCATTGGAGGGAGGTACTTATGAAGACACCAGCTTTAGTGATTTGGGAGTTGACCTATTCCAAGAATCAACACTCCAAATGTTGCACAAAGAACACTCTTCTTGTGATCAAAACAATCAGCCTCTCACCATTTGGGATCCAGGTGTGAAGGCACTTAGTGATGACAAGCCGGTATGGGATGAATTTCCCTTTGATCCGGATGAAGAAATGGAACTTGATAAGGGTTCTCTATCAGCAGACAATGGTGTTAATATGCTTAAGTTTGGGGCTGCTTTCAAGTTTGATCAAAGTAACATGGAAGAGGAAACAGAGTTTGAGGGCCATATGGCTCTTGAAGATGAAAGGTTTGGAGGAATTACCAAACACAAATCTGATTTATCAGGGCAGGAAGCTGATTGCAATCAACAAGTTGAAGGCTTAGTGGAGTATGATGTTTTCCAAGACATTGAGCATTTCCCACTAGTTGGTGGTGAAGTACAAGAATGTTGGAGCAACAATGAGGGCAGCAAAAGCATGAAACGAAGTTCTGATTTTCAGTTACAGCCTATCAGCAATTCACCATCTTCGCATTCTTATGAGTGTGAAGGCCAACCTGAGGTGTCCGTTGAAGATGAAGTGCGAGTTCTATCTAGATTTGATCGCACACATAGTCTGATTGAAGGGCTTATTTGGGATGCCCAACTTGAAGAGAGACAAAGAGGAGTGAAATATGAAGTTGCTCTTCCCAATCTGCAACTTATCAGAGACTCAGTGGAGACATTGAAGTCGGAGTACTTAGGCTTGATTGAAGATAGAAATCATGCCGTTGAATCTGCAAAGAAGGCCTTCATTGTTTTCGAAGAAAGGGAGAGTATGGTTGATAAGCTCACTTTCGAGCTTAAATCAACAAAGGACAAGTTGAAAGAAACTCAGTTGGATCTAACAGAGGTTGTAGACCAGTTTGCAGATTTCAAACTTTTCAAGGAGCAAGAGGATGCACAAAGAGCTAAAAAAATCAATCAAGTGATTGGAGATTTTGACTGTCTTCAAGAGGAGTTTGATCTTGAAAGCATTTCAAGAAAGTCAGAAGTTGCATGTGCAGATTTGGGGCAGCGAGACGAAAGGAATGGCTTCCAAGTCTTCGACAATCCCTTCTTTGAAGTGGGTGCTAAAGCAACTTATGACAATCCTCTCTTTGTTTTGAAAAATGAGTCAAGTAGTGAAGTGACCAAGCATGAGGTCAAGCGTGAACTCCAATCTAAGGATGCCTTGATATCACTCCATGAAGATGTGCCACGTATGTTGAGTAGTAACGGATGCATAAGTGGGTTTGAGGATGGAGTTTCTACATGGGAGGTGACGAAGCAAGGAAATTTCAACATCTATGACATCAAGGTGTTGATGAGACAAGTCTTGGTAGCTGTTGGTAACTTCATTACAGCAGCAACGAGTGAAGATTTCAGACCTACTACTCAGGAGGAATGGAAAAAAAGTGAACTAGACTTTGGTGGGTGCACTCTTGAAAATCCATCCCTTGGGTGGAATGATGTTTGGAATCACATTGATCAGTTTTGGGAGCTGAATTTGAAGCCACTTTATGTTTCATACTCCCTTAAGGTGGAAGCTTTCATGGTTAAGCTTCAAGGATTTACTAGATGGGGCATCAGTTTCGTGAGAAGGCACGTGGTTCTCACTAGCACTTGGGAATGTGTAGAGATTTCCTTGCAGTGTGTTGAAAATCACTTTCAGTTGGGTATCCATGCTTGGGATTCTCAACTTGGGTTGTCAGAGTTTATTACTTATGGAAAAGACTCTTGGAGGGATAAGGAACAAATTTCCAGACTTGTTGATGTTGTTCCCTTCTTTTCCAGCTACTTGATGGTTCCGTTTGTTCATCAACAAATGGATTGGAGAGAAATTTTGAATATGGGTTGGAAAGATCAACGATCGGTAGTTCTTGGAAGTGACTTTCAGCTCAGACAAGGGCAGATTTTGAGACACGAGTTTGCTGGTTGGAGGCAGACCAGCCACCTTACTTATGGAGTTACTTTTATTCAGGAGAGTTGGTACCTCACTCCTGATCAAAGAAGTGGTAGTTTTCTGATGGAGATGGCTTTAGCGGGTTTTTCAGCCACTTTGGAGGTTTGTGATGCAAACTCTGATGGTTTATTTTCATTATTGGTTCATGACAATGAGCTACTCCATGTTTTGAATCTATATTCTGAGACTCTTGGAGTTGGAATAGTAAGAGTGATTAGAAGTCTTCATGGTGGTGTCGATATAATTCAGTTGATGCATAGTAGCTCCAGAAGAAGCCATGAGGCTGAATTTGTTGAGCTCTTGCCAAAGATTGCTTTCCTCTTTGCAAGAAGATTTGAAGATATCATTTTTTCCATCAGGGCTTCGTTTGTTGCAATATGGAGGTATGTTGAGGAGTTTGATTTTGAGTTGAGCAGCCTATCCATTGTGGTTGACAGTGGTATAGTTGATACTGTTGACTTTGGGCCTCTTGGACATGAGACGTTGCATGAAGCTGGTCTCAGTCCTTTAAAAATTTTCAATATGAGTATCATGGACAATAACACTTTGGGGTTACAAGGAAGGTTAGTGCAACATAGGCATGATGATTTCACGGATGTGATCAGAGTGGAGCAGCATCGGCATAGTGGGTCCTTCCTGCGATGGGTGTGGGAACCAGGGATCATACTTGTTGCGTATGGTTTAGTTTTAAAATTTCT
>VDFB02021631.1:0-20268 GCA_007258455.2 Sequoia sempervirens
CTGTTTGGGTTTTGCCCGGGTTCTCTTGGGTTCTGCCTGGGCGAATTAGACCCAAAAATGAAGGATCCTGGCCGAACCCATAGGCGAACGAAACTAGGACCTGAACCAGGGGTTCCAAAGGCGAACCCGGTAACTTAGCTTCAAAGCATCTAGTTTCCATGGTTCATTGTTTGCACAAAATATCTTCATCTACCAAATCTTGGATCAATTTGCTCTTGGTTTCAAGAATTTAGGATCATATTAGGATTGATTATTCCTTTAAGTACCCACCTTACTCTACTCTAGGGCTATCTTCTCAGACTAGGAATAAAAGAAACCTAGGATGAGGAAGTTGGAGATGCTTGGATTCAAATAGAGGATGATAATGACGAGATCTACATTTGGATGGTCATAGATCATAAACCGCAGACTTATCCTCCACACGATGCAAATATATTAGATTTTAAGCTTTCTTCAAAGCATCTAATTTGTATGGTTGAATGTTTTCTTGGAAAGTCTTGATGCTCACAATCTTGGGATCAATTCGCTCATAATTTCAAGATTTTGGGTATCATATTAGGACTAATTATTCCTTGAAGTATCCAACCTACTCTACTCTAATGCTATATTCTTAGGGTAGGAATTTAAAAAAAACCCAAGCTGAGGGAGTTGGTGATGTTTGGGTTCAAACATAGGTTGATAGTGATGAGATGTACATTTGAATGGCTGTAGATCATAAACAACAACACTCTCCTCCATAGGAGGCAAAGATATTAGATACCAAGCTTTCTTCAAAGCATCTAATTTCCATGGTTCAATGTTCCCTCAGAAAATCTTGATCTGCACAATCTTGGCATTGATTTGCTCATATATTCAAGAGTTTGGGATCATATCAGGACTGATTAATTCCTTCAAGTACTCAGCCTACTCTACTCTAGTGCTATCTTTATGGGCTATGGTAATCAGAAGCCTGTGATTTCACACAATGGCTATATAAGGTTCTTCTTAGGTACATAAGAGTAGATCCATAGAAACCAGCCAGCCCCTCAGAGTTTGCAGAGGCAAAATTAAATCCCCAAAAAATTGTTTTTAGCTTCAGGGCCTGGCCATGAGCACACGAGCTAATGGCCCAATAGAAATTCTAGTCCCATTTAACTTAATGAGGAAGAAAATCCAACACAACAAAGGAATTCTCATGGGTCCTTACAGCAATACGTGGAACTCAGCAAGCTCAGGTAAGGACTATAATTGCATAATCTGCTCTGGTTTTTTTACCTCTCCAGGTCCCTAGTTTTGGCACCCTCCCCAGGTCTCTGTTTCTTTTTTTCCAATGCATGTCCACTGCCGCAATGGACACCACTCAAGGAACGCTGGACACCTCTGGAGTTCTGTACAAGTCCATACATTAGCACAGTGGGCACTGGGGACAGTGCAAGAACTGATCATGGAGGAGCACATTTGGTAGGTTAAACTCTTCTTGTATTTTGAATAATTCTCTGATCTGCAGACATATCATTCAATTCCACAAAATTTGACTTATTGTATATCAAACTCTGGACGTTTTAACTACAGCAGTTAGGGCCTGTGTTCATTGCACTTTGGATAGAATCTTCAGTATGTCATGCAATAGGATTATAGTATCTTGTTGATCTTCTGCCGTGCCTGTCTGCTGACATATCAGTCTCCCACAGCTTTTGTATTCTGTATTCCTTGTAGTGTCTGTTAAATTCTTTCTGTAATATTTTTCTTTTCAATATCAATATATAAAATCTTAAGTTTTGTCATAAAAACTTGAGAAAGTGGCCAAAAACATGAACAAAAAGTAAATCACAGAGTCTTTAAAATCCTTAAAACCTCAACAAGCTGGGTGATTTTGTCAATGTTGTGGTTCCCACAACAAAAGTGCTAGGAAGATAAAGAGGTCAGAAGTTCAGAGTTAGAAGAACATTAGGATAAGTGATAAGATATATAGATCTTAGGAAAATTTTCAGAGACCTAAATGTGGAGGAAGACATTAAAAGTCGCTATGATCTTTTGAGTAGTAGTAAGGGGCTTGAACCAAACATATAATGATTCTATTTAATGCATATCATAACTAAGATTTCTAATGATACAAGGGACGAGATTTTATGTATCGCAAGGTAGATGGAAAATCTTAGTTACTGATTATTGCAGTTGGCATTTAAAGTTACTAACAAATTGTATTTCCTGCTTATCTATATCTTTGTTTTCTTGTTTTTCTTTGCTTTATTCATTCATTTGTGTACAATAAGTTGTACGTTCCAGCCCCATTGACCTATTCTTGGGTACTCATGGACATTAATATAATTCCTTTCTGGGCAGATTCCATTGCAAGAGGAGTTTTTGATGTTAGTAAGAAATTGAGTTTTACACCTATCAAAGAGTGATCAATAGATTTGTGAAGAAATAATTACAAGCATTGTGGCAGTTGAGATGCTAGATTCCAACCTTCCCTTCTCTAAATCTACATATACAAAATTTTCTTGCTGGAATCACAAGGGACTGGCTATTTACAGGGACTCAAAGGTCCAGTCTAGAGAAACAAGAATTGCAGAATACATAACGACATGATTAACTAGAGATAGTTGATGCAGAGGTTGACTGCAATTTGCAGAAAAAGTAGTGGTGCATCAGGCCGAGCACAATCCTTGAATCTTGAGTCTCTGTATGTCTGTAGCCGTTTGTTTTATGAGATTGTTCTATGCCCCAGCATGGAGTTTTAAAATCTCTACTGTGTTTTTATCCATACACCTGTATTATACTCCAGAAATGTTTTCTCCATGTTGGGGCTAGTGCATGTAGCAATAGATGAATGAGTTCTCAAATTTTTGCTGTGGGAGAAGTGAGAACTCCTAATTGATATTTGCATACATTTAATTTCTGCTGTATCTCTTTGCACGCAGAACCTAAATTGATCTGCCCATAGTTAGCAGGAGGTTCATTGGCAGAGGGTATCATTGTTATGTTAGTATGAGAAGATATGAGGTTTTTTTAGTCCTAAGCAGCAAACCCCACACATGACAACAAAATTGACCCAGCATAAAAAGACAAAATGAACCTGCAAACACACACAAAAATCAGAATAAAACCCAAAATTGATAGTAGGATTGTAGGTGACTTGAATGCTCTTGCATCATGCATTCTTAAAAGAACATAAGAAATTTGTTGCATTGGTCAACTTTTAATGTTTTTATTAAGGAATTTATTTGTAGTGCAATTTATATTGTAGTGTATTCAATCCTTAATGCATAGCCTCTAGAATCATATTTACAAATTGTATTTGAAATGTAAATAATCCCTTGTAGGTGTGCAACCCTCTATTTCCATTAATGTAAAATTGTTGTCAAAGATTGTTTAATAGATCATGACTGAAAATTCTTTCAGAATTTCATTTTGGGGGAAGAGGACTGAACTTGATCTAGTTACATTAAAGATTGGTGATAGAAGCCTATGCATGTAAATATAGATGGAAAATCCCCTATAGGTCCTAAGTAGGAAGAAGTGGAAGCCATCAGATCGGGAGGAATGTTCAATCCACTTCTTAATATCCACCGTTCTTGTCAATTTGTTAGGCCCTAGATTGTTTAAACTTGCATGTGTTAGTGTCAAGAGCTCACATATAATTGTTGCATCATGCTTATAAATGCATGAAAAATGATGTTTGATAAAATCTTGCACTAGACTTGCCTTTGAATGTGATAAAAGGTAATAGCTCATATATCATGATGCTGCCAAAGCAATAGCAAAACCATGAGCATTCTTAGAGGTTTTAATTGGCTATTATTTAAGGCAAAATGATAGAAATGCCACAAAATGCCTAGAATAAGCCATAATCATTATGGAGACCACTTGAATTATCAATGGTTCTCCAGTTGAGGACAACAAGAAGAATCGCTGTAGTAGATATTTGATAACTAAGTGCCATCTCAAGAGACAATAAGGGTAACAAGAGAAAGCCATAGATGTTTGGTTACACATCATTTGGAAGAGGTCCTTTAGGGAGGACAATGGTTATAGAGATGGACAACTGCCTTCTAAAGGGTTGGCATATTTTTAAACTTGAGAGAGGAAGGAATTCAAAGGTATCATAAGTAAGTGGCATCTCAAGAGAAATTAACGAAAAGAAGAGAACCAAAGTCTTTGGTCAGACACCATTTGGAAGATATCGTTTAAGAAGGTTATTGATTAGAGAGATGGACAACCATCTTTAAAGAGTTAGCTGATTTTCAAACTTGATAGAAGAAGTGATTTAGCGATGCTTGGATCATATCCATTATGAAGTGACTATACATTTTTATTGACATAAATAAGATTTTTGGTGGCGAATGATCCTTCTATTGCATATATCATCTCTTTTGAGATAAATACGGCTCCTTGCATAGTTTAAAACATAATTAAAAAACTTGTGACTTGACAAAACTTGGTAGGCTCAAGTTTGACTTGGACTCAACAACTAGGCAAAAACTTGCCAAAACTTGACAAAATTTAAAATGTTAAACCTAAAGCACACCAAATTGCCCCTTAGTTTTTTGTGAACAAGCACAAAATCTAAAACACATAAAACATTGATTCACATAATAATTTTTTGAACCTATGGTTTATCGCTTACATTCAAACATTGATTACATAGACAAATCAAATAGCAGTAACAAAACCCTAAATTACTAAACAATTTCCATCAAGCACAAAATGATGGTGGAGTTGTCACATTTTTGCAACAACTTCATGGAGTCATAGGATTGCATCTAGAATAATGCTTTTCTTACTTGCAATCACAAGGGCATCTTATAGTTGTGGAAGGACATTTGCATATGTGTGGTTTTGGGGCACAAACAATATATCAAACAAATGCATGCTAGAACGAGTCATGATCTGTAGAGACATGATTGGCGCTATTTCAAACTAGACTCAGTGATTTCTCAACGAGTTTTTTGCCAAAAATTTGCGGTTGAGTTCATGGGAAAGTATATGAGAGCTGATTTGTCTCACAAAAACTCATTAGTTTTTAGGTGATTTTTTAATCTATGGTTCAAAAACTTAGACTTGACAAAAATTCACTAAGGCAAGATGTTGATTCAGACTTGGAGACTTGGCAAAGATTTGACACTAATAAATACAAAAGAATGTAAAATAAACTTAAATAACATGCAAAATATTAAATTTAGAGAACTCATAGGTAGTCTTTCTATTAGTTTTAGATCAAAAAAGGTGTACATTACACATCATAGTTTCACATATGATATGATGATTAATCAGCTATCATCATTAGAAAGTTATAAATCCATATAAATATTTTACAACATTCTCCTTAGATTAAAGCTCCTTAGGGGTGGTGCCCAGGAATTGGATGATAGAGATTCCTCTTGAGGGACAATATCATCCTCGTGAATATTATGATCATTATCCAATAAAGCACCTCTTGATGCTTTTGCCTCCACTTGTGCATGCACGCCATCTTCCATTGTTCACTATGTTGCTTCCTTGTCAAAATCAGCAATCTCCTCTTTGGAAAACATGAGCTTCACATCCTTGGCAAATGAATCCGAATATGGATCGATGTCATACAAGTCAATTACATCATAAATCACCTTCTGCTCCACCTTTTTGCCACAAAGGAAAAAGGTCGTATTGCACAAAATATGTGTTCATTGAGGTGTTTTGGGTCAACTTGTTTTCATTTCTTTGTGTGAATGGCTAAACATTCTCCAATTACTCTCACATTTAAAAGTGCTATAGGGTTGACACAAAATACTAATGATAAGACTTTGAAGATTTCGTATTTTTTGTACAACATTCTTCTCACCAGAAATTTGCAAGGACAACATTTATAACTTTGTAATTAAACTGCTATTTCACTTATTAAACAAGTCTATTATCTAGGAGACTGCCATTTAACTTTCAAAGGACATAGTTGTTTTTTACTTGGCGACTAGCTCATTCTTCTTTGAATGTATATAGCTGAAGAAAACAACCTCCCATAGGCACCCTTATAAATATGCAACTCATCAAGAATTTTGTCTCTAAGGGATTCATTGGGCATCATCCTCTCTATGAAGTGTTGAAGCCATCCATAACATCCTCATGAGCCCTAAAGGAATTGAAGAATAAAACCTTGGGATTCAAATAATAACATATTGTATGTATGTGTTAATGGAGTTGCTTGTTTTATCTTTGATCAATTATGTGCCAAATGGGTTCATATTTTTTTTTGTTGTTGGACCCATAGTAATGTTGGATGACCTCCTTGGTCTTGTTCATGGCCTCATAAATATAACTCACTATACTTTTTTTCCCTATCCACCAAATGTAGAACCCTAACCAAAGGTTCAATGACCTAAAACAAAATAGTATGGATTTTTAAAATAAAAATAAAAAAAATGAATGACAACAACAAATAAGAAGTAGATGAAAAAACTAATAAGTTTTACAAACCTGCAAAGTGATGGAGTTGATAAATTTTAAGATCTTAAATGTTAAGTTTAAAGTTACATTGAGGATCTCATTTGTGCTCTTGGAAAACATATCATTAAAAAAAACCTTCTCAACCTTTTCCCCTTTGGTATTTTTTGAGTCTAGAGACTCCACCCACCTAGTGCTCACAAGCATTTTCTTAAGAGACATTAGTGAGCTTGAGATGCTTTGTAATTTGATGAAATTGGTGGTGAATCATGTGGCTCTTGATTGCACAAGCTTCTTTTTGTTGGTGTGCTATGTCACAAGGTTAAGCACATGAGGGTGTTGTACATGTATTTAGTGATGTTTCTCACCAATTTCACTGTGGTTTTCGCCTATCCAGCTTTGCCCATATATTCAAGTAGAAGGTCAATCCAATGGGTGGCACAAGGGTTGCAAAAAATGGTAGGTTGCATCTCAAAAAATCTTCCTCTTGCAACATTGTTAGTCACAACTTGAATGATATTCTACACACCCATTTCCATGACCTCCTTGTATAGCAAATTGCTTAGATTCTCAGTATTTTCACTTTGCGAGAGGCATTTGCCAATTTAAGAGTACCAATTATCCCCCTAAAGCCACTAGGAAGTTGATCAACATGTAGTTCCTGCCATTCGCCCACCAATTAGACAGAATTGCAGCCCTTTTTGTGCTAAATTCTCTTTTTTATTTTCTACCATGAGCTATAAGTGTTTTTCATAGCTTCGTCTAACAAAGCCCCACTCAAATCATAGGACTAGGTGCCATGAACCCTTTTCCAACAACAGTCAATGCATTAACCAATGGCATCCAATATGGTTTCCTCACAACATGGAATGCTATGCTCTATAATACAAAAAATTATGGCACTTCATCCTTGCCTCGTGATGCTTCTCTTGTTTCCAGACAATACCTTCAAGTAAATGTTGCACATTAGGTGCCTGGTGTATAGTGAGGGACAAAGAAACCCAATGATTGCATTCAACTAGAACTATCTCTAGTGAATGAGCCCTGTATTTGTAGGCCAAGACAACATCTCACTAAATCAGTCTTTGACTTAGGAGGAAACTCATCACAACTGCAATTGCCTTGTCTATACTTTTCTATTGTCATTTAGTCTTATAAAAAGGAAAGATAACTTTCATCTCTTGTGTAATCTTTGGTGAATTACGTAGCTACATAAAGTATCTAGGGATTTGTGTAAGGTGATATTTGAGATGGTTGATACCTTCTCTCATCCTCAAGCCACAATAAATTCCACTGCTATTTTTGGCCTTTGGACTTGATGTGACATGCCTCCAAGCAACATTCCTGGTTTTGCCACCACTACAGTTACTTGTTGATGCCATCTCTATTTGTAAATTTGGACGCCCTAGCAAAAAGGGAGAAAACAATCAAACTTCAACTTAAAAAATGTAAACCCTGGCTTTGAAAGAAGGGAAAAATAAATAAAACATAAAAAATCAAAACCCTGGAAATCCTAGAACCCAACAAAAATGAAAGGAAAAATAGAAAAACCTAAATTTAAATACAAAAGAGAGTTAAAACCTTTCAATTCTGGTCAATAACTCCATTGAATTGGTCAAAAATCACTTGAAATTATCCCAAATCAGCTGAAGATTGATGCAGTGAAGTCAAAGAATTTAAAAGCACAAAAGCAAATATTGTAATGTGAAGAAAAATCAGGATTTTTGATGTTTTGAGGTCATAAAATGTTTTTTTAAGCCACTAGGGGACTGTTCATGCAGGACATATAGTTACCTGGTAAGCTCTCAACCAAAAATTGCTAGTGAGTTTTTGGGAAGTAACTTACTGGCCCTATACAGCTTGCAAGTCTGCTAGTTACTAGTTTTGGGCAAGTTACTTGTCATTCCTATCAAGTGTGTGAGTTTGAGTTACTTGCCAACTTTGGTATCTATGATTCCTCATATCCAAAGCTCTATCCTATCATACAAGTGGTTCCCATTCCTGGTTATCTAGGCATTCCTAGGGATGCTCAAGTCAATTTCAATTTAATAGAATTAAGTTGTAGATGCATGACCTGGTTCTGACCTTGGTGAGTGGAAATAGATCATTTGGCATCAAAGCATGTTTAACAAGTATGATTGAAAAGTTCTTGGGATCACATCAAAGGGAGACCTCCAATATTGAACTAGACCAAGCAAGTTTGAAAAATCAAAATGGTAAATAGAAGTTTATGCATGAAGACAGAGATGGAGGATCTCCAGTAGACCCCAAGGAAGAAAATGTTAAAGGCTATAGATAATGAGGATTATTTGATCAATTTTTGAGTGTTCTCCTTTATTGTCACATCCAAGGGAAACAGTATAAACTGAGGGTGTTTTGGTCTGTATGATCAGCTCTTGCAGAATGGACAGTGGTACATGATACCAGACACTACCTTCTCAGTAGTTTGGCTGAGGTGCTTGGATTATCACCTGGAAAGTTAATAACTGCTATTTGTTTTGAAATAAGATAGATTTTTGTGAGTTGCAAGATTCTCCTAATGCTTGCAGCTAATCTCTTTCAAGACCAGAAAATGATACTTTTATGGAGCTGTATCATGTCACATCAGCAGTTGTCATCTGCAGTTACCTAGGCATTCTGGGAGATGGTGGAGTTTATATAATTTTACAGAACTAGTTGTAGATGTGTTGCCTGGTTTTGATGCTTTTGAGGTAAAACAAGTAAGTCAGAGAAGGTTTATCCAATCCTGTTTAACATAGCAATTATCATAATTAAAAATTCCTTGGAAATTGCATCAAACAAAATCAATACCAATTTCAATCCATGGTAGCAGAAGTTTGTGCAGGAAGACATAAGTGGAAGATCCCAGATAGACCCCTAGGAAGAATAGATTGAAGCCTATAAAGAGGGATGTTTAATTGATTGCCAAGTATCCCCCTTTATTGTCAGGTCCCAGGCTGTCAAGTCTTGCATGTGCTAGTGCCAAAAGCCTACACCATGCTGCATGAGACTTGTGTAGGCATGAAAAATGAGTGCAATATCTTGCAGATAAACTTGCTTTAACATGAATCAGCAAAATAATCTTAAGCAAAATGATGCTATCAAAGCAAGCAACAAAATCTGGTACGGTGGCAATTTCAACTTGCAGCTATCAAATTTAGAGTAATAGAACCATCACAGAAAGTCCATGATAAAGCATAATCATCATACAGATGATTTGAATCATCAATGGAACTCCACTTGAGAGCAACAACAGCAATGGCTGTAGCAGATATTTGACAATAAGTACTATTTCAAGAGCCATTAATGGGCAAGAAGGAACCAAATATGTTTGTATCTGCATCATTTGGAAAGATCCTGCAGAATAGACAATAGTAAGTGAGACAATTCAATACCTCTCTTAAGATCTGGCTGAGATTTAGAATCAATATGAGAACTGACCATGCAGGAGACCATGGTTGAAAAATCCCTGGGATTTGCTTTAGAAAATAAGACCAGTACCAAGATTGATCCTGTAAGATAGAAGTCTTATAACAGAAATGTTTGGTTGGAGGCACAGATGGAAGGGCTCAATTGAACACCAATGAAGAACAGGCAGAATCTAGACTAGAGGCAATGCTTGATACATTTCCAAACATAGCCTCTTATTGTCAGATCCCAGGATATGGAATAAGTGCACATGTTAGTGTGAAGAGCCTACACTGTAGCTACTTCATTACACTTGGCAGATGCATGAAGAATGAAAACTGTAAAACTTTCCAAACAGCCTTGCCCTTGACCATGAACCAGGGTATGACAAAGTGATGCCTCCTAAGCAACTACATCAAACCATCTTAAGAGCCAACAGAAAGCGTGAGGAAATGGACAGAGGTGTTTGGATCCACATGCTTATGAAGAATTGGGTAAGAGTCAGACTCAATTGAAGAAGGCCTTCAAAGGTACCTGATCCATCACTGCTAGAAAGGAAGCAATTATTGCTTCTTTTGGCATTAGATCATGAGAGTTAAAGCATATTCCTGTTTCTTGTAGCAAACCTCTTCTGAGGCCAGGAGAGATCCTTGTATTTACGTCCCTATTCTATTGTACTAGTGGTGGTTGTGGGTGGTCACCTACACATCTTGGGATGTGGTGGGGTTTTATAATGATCTAGTAGTTGGAAGTTAAACATAGCAATAGTTCTGAACAACACAAGAAGATGCAGAAGTCATGGTCTAATATTATAGATTATGTAAAGGTTTGAATTCTGTAGTACTAATTAAAGAAATCTATGAGTTTTTAGACACACTTGACAGGGAGATAATCTCTTTAGTTCAGTGAGGAAACTTGTCAAATTGCAGTGAATATTTAAATACAGTTGCATATGCATCACTCTTGATTAGCCCACATTAAATGGATAAAAATGATGGAGAACCAAGGAACCTGCATAAATCCGGTAGAAAAAAAGATATGCAATTTTTGGAATCGAGGATACTTCAGAATTTGGAGATAGGTGCAAGAAGATTCATGAGTTGAATGAAATCCAAGTTAAGTGAAGATCCTACAAAAGGTTCATTGTTCACCTCCAAAATTGCATATACTAGAATTACTTGTTAAACAAAATCTCCTTTATAAAATAAAGTTCTGAATTTAATGAAACTACACTGTTAAAATGAGTGAGTTTGTATGTGATTTATCTGCAAATTAATATCAATGCATTATGTATATTTGTCCAATACAGTATCTAGTTCTACATTAGTCAATTCTGCAGATTAGGACAGGTGCTAATGTGGACTTGGATTTGCAATGTAACAATGGGGAAGCTCTGCCAAGGTAGAATATTGATTGTAATATCTCCAGTAGTAAGGAAAACTGGATGGCATAAAACTTGGGTGCCTGAGCTAGTCTCTATTTGTACTCCTTGGATTTTGTAGCTTCCTCTATATGAATATGGTTACCCCCTTGTTTAGCTTTTATGCTTTTGCACATCTGCTTCATAAGTTATAGTTTTCTTGCAATGTTCTGCTTAGTTTCACATACACTTGCCTGGCTGTTTATGTAGCTGCTTTATTTATATTTTAACTAAATCTTTTGCCTATCAAAAAATATATAATCAGTCAATCGAATGATCATTTGTCCCGTTGGTAGCTATGGTGCTATCTGGGTAACAATTCTACCCCACATGGAGTAAATGGAATCCTAAGGCAAGGTCTACATCTCATAGAGGTAAAGAAATCCTAATTTTTATATTTGTGCAAGAAAATTGAAGTTCTGAATTAGATTAGGAAGGAAACAGGAAATTTTAGAGTACTGTTGACTGTGGCAGCATTAACCTTTTTTAAAAGGGAGTCCTAATCTGTTTTGAATCAAAGAATTGAGAAAAATATCCCAACTGTGAACCCCATTGGTGAGGAAATGCTGACAATAAAAATACTTATTACGATCATCGGAAAGAAATGGACTAAGCCTCTTTGCATCTGAATATTAGAATGCTGGTGGTTTGGATGACTTGTCAATATCAGGATATGCTGTATTTTCAAGGCAATGATCAAAACCCCAATAGAACTAAATTGATAAACTGTTCTCTCTGCAACTAGAATAAGTGGGCAACAAAATGACCAAATTGTCTATTGCAACTAACTGAAAACTCCCAAAACCCTAAAAATGTGAGCTACATCAATGAAGGAGCAAGACTCACAACCAAGGATCTGGAAAGGCAAAGATGTTCGAGGTTCAGAGGTTGAAAGAACATTATGGCAAGTGATCACAGGTGTTGATGACATTCTCAGGAAGATGTCGGAAGGCCAAAATGGAAAGGAAACTATATTAAAAGCCCTTGAAAATCTGTAAGCAACGTCACCAGACAGATCCACCTATACACACACAAGTATTCTATTTACCATATCAAGGCAAACCAAAAAGCTGGGTTACCAATATTGGACAATAGAATGTTTCTGTCATGATGTCTTGATGACTGATTCATGCATATCATGGTAAAGACATGCGTGGGAGGCTTGATATTTGGAAATTTCTATCAATAATAAAGTGTAATGTATTAGGACTTCTCCAATGTTTCCTTTTTAAATGAAATGTTATGCTAAAACTAGCTCCAACTCTCTTCACATTTCAGGTTCAAATATGATTTTATATGCAGAGCATGATAGAAGAAAAATAAATTAACAGAAATATAACATATAGTTAACATGCATAAAACATAAGAGGAGATGTATAGAAATTCAACAATATTATTGAAAAAGGGTTCTTTTCCAGTGTACAGAGTATAACCATCCATTACAGAGATCAATATTTCTGATTCCATGAGTTTCCATGCTCTACGATATCTTTTGAAACCTTTATCCCATTACCTTCCTGAAAATGTGAAATGGGAATATACTGAAGATACAATGAATACAGCAAAAAAGAATGAAATTGCTGCCAATTGGGTGGTTGGATTGCAGTTATATTTTGACACCCCCTACAGCTGATATATAAACACCTGTTGCCCTTCCAGTCGAATGCTGTTAAACCATCATTGCATCAACCTGATGCAGTTACACAACACTATCGCTAATAAAAGACCTCATCTACTCATCCACACAAAATCTAAAATGTACTTGCAATAGAAATGCTGATGTTTACAGTGATCAAATCCACCATTTACAGCCACTCACAACTGCAAACCATAGGGACTACTTCCTCAGCTACCTTTTTCAAAATTTGCACTGCTGGTTCTTACTTCCTCTTGCAGTCACAACATCCACTTCATCACTTTGTAGTATCACACTATATGTTTCATCACAGCTCATACTCTGCAGTCCAAACGAACAATTTCCGCTACTGGGTCTAACACAAAAGTTTTTTAAATCCCCTAAAGAAATGTATGCACACCAACCTAATTAGATAGCATTATTTCCTCTTGGTTGGTCTTCTTCTTTTAATGACGGTGCTACAATGTAAATGATCCAAAGTAGAGTTCAAACATTTCTGACAAAATCTAACAGCTCTAACAGCATGTAGATATTAATTATCAAATTATGGTTACCTAGTGTTGATTGTTTTAACCTCCAGCTCACTTTCTGTTTTATGTATAGTGTCATTACATGTTATTTACCAGGGTCACCATCCATAGACCTATTGCCTCATCGGAACACAACAATCTATTGCACATTTCCCTTGGTTTGTATAAACATCCTATTACCCAATCATTCACACTCACCTATCTAATATTATAATTTTACTCTATATTTAATATGTGCTGTTCCACATTTATGTTCCGAGCAGGTACATGTCAAGTGCTATTAGAGCTTGCAAATGCTCTTTTGATTGAAACCCAGATCTGTGGTTTAGTTCAATTTGTGGTTCATGACAAATTTTTTTCTGCCCATGGCCTATATTTCTTCTAGCTTGTGGCCAAATTAAAACAACGGGAAAAAAGGAGATAAATTGATGTACCCACATCTCTGGGTGGCTCCATTTATATGTAATATATCTGTACCCTTGTTCATATACTCCCTATCCTATTTCAAAAATGACATCCTTGCCCACATGCTTATAGCGTACAGGTCTGGGTGATTAACTAGTAGTCTTACTCTTAACATTTTCATGGGGATATATCCATGTGCATTTCTTGATTTCCTTGGGTAATACAGGAAAATTCACGTTTCCTAATTTCCCAGTCATTCCTTGGTTTATGCTAGTTCTGACTTTATTGTTCAGTTTCTGTCAGTTCAACACAAGGGCTGTTTAAATTTCCTTATGATGAGCACTAAATTTTTTCTTTTTTTTTTTAAATTTTTAAAATCAGATTTTAGGCCTGATACTTGATTTATATTAGCGTACTTCATTGTGATGTATTCAAGAATCCTTATGTACCATCCCTGAAATACATGCTTCTGTTTTCTCATTTGCAGAACAACGTATGATATTAACACTGCATTTATTATTTTCTATGAATCTTTTTTCTACCTTACTGGAATTGACACATGTTTTGCCTTCACTCCAAAAGAGGGGACTATGAAAGCACAATTGATGGCTTAAGTTTTCCCAGACATAAAATAATTATCTTCACCTCAAACAAATGCAGGCATTTGATAGTTATAAACTTATAATTATAACGGATAACCAATATTTAGAGTAATTTGATTTAATAGATTTTATACATATTTTTGAATATTAAATGCCAACCCAGTTAATAGGCTTAGTAATTCCAAAATAAGCAGTGACCTGATGCCCAAGGGATTATAGTTTAATGGTAAAGTGGTCCATGCTTAAAGAGAAAAAATCGGGTTCAAATCTGCCACATCACAATAATGAGATTCACCACTCAGTGGAGATGAGCATGTAATTACATGTTTAGGACTAGAACCTATCCATCCCTAGAACTGATCTGGGTCCATTGTTGTAACTCGTATTAATTAATGAAAAAAAACAGGAAGTGACCTGCTGTGACAGCTTTTTGTGCTGTTCACTCTTATTGTTTTTTCTTGAAAGCATCACTTTGGTAAATTTAGGTGCTTAATATGAAACATATTATTGTTTCAAAATGTTTCATGTTTTCCTCTGCTTTTTAATGAAATTTAAATTACAAAAGAAAGGATCAAACTGGGCATGAAGCGTGGATAAAGCATGCTTTATGTTGCTTCAATCTTTATCTTTACTATTCAACATTTTCTTACTGGAATATTATTGGGATACCTATTAAATTAATATAAAATAGAAACCACCAATATGAGTAATGTTGGTTACTTGTTTATTCTGTGTCCTAAAATTTATGTTGTTTGGTACTGAGCTTATGTTTAGTTGCTTATATTTCAATTTGACAATTCAGGACATTGCCCTTGCAACTGTGTCCATGAGGGCAATTCCATTTGCACCAGTGATGGAGAGGATATCTATCACAGAAGATAATTATGGCAGTGTCAGGCGTTTCTTCATTCAAACACCTGAGGATCAAGCTTTGACCCCAGCTGCTCAACAGCGCTTGATTGATGCTAATCCTCCAGAGCGGGTTTTCAAGGTCAAAGGCAGTGACCATTGCCCCTTTTTTGCAAAGCCACAATCATTGCACAAAGTGTTTTTGGAAATTGCGAAGCTGGAGAAATTCTGAATAGGGTGTTCATTTGACATGGTTATCTCAAATTATTTATTCAATCTAGATTCTCTACTAAAGTCACAATCCTGGAGCTGTCATTTTCATCTCTCGTGAAGGCTGCATATACAATATATGGAGATGATACGGGCAGAATTTGGAATTGCTTTTAGAGCGAAGTGTTGCTTGTCTTATGTGCTATTATTTTATTTAATCTCATAGAGCATCACAAGAAAGTTGTATCCGTGTAAAATAATATTAGGTATTCTGCCTAAATTTATCATGTTTGCGCATTGATAGTAGTAAAATCTATCATAAGAGGAAGTCAAATCTTTTCTTTTTTACTCTTTTGTCTGTATCAATACTGCCTAATTTGGTGGGATATTACTCTGCTATTTCCATCAATATGTTATAATGGACCTCAATGGTCCCGATTTCAAAGGTTTTTCTTCATATCGAGAACATTGTTGACCAGAAGAATAATGCTATGAGGTAACTGCCTAAGACATTCTTTCAACCTTTCTCCAACTACGACTCAATGCCTTTTTTGTCTGTTTCAGTTCAACTGCCTGCTGTGTTTCTTTCCTTCAATAGAAGAACATGAAGTTTATTGTGGTATTTGTACAGTATCCTTCTTTCTGGTTGACTAGATATATGCATACAGACATCTTTTAGTAAGATATGTTTCTAACTCCAGTTAATTTTTGCTAGTGCTAATTGCCTAATCAAATTTAGAATTTTCTTCTATGCATATGTCAAACGGAAAACTGTTTTCTGTTTGGTACTTGAAGAATTTTCTGCCTTCCAGTTTGGGATTTTAAGACCTCACTATAAATGTTCTGAATAAAGTTTGAGCTGCCATACAATTTTGACTGAAGATTCCTGCTCACTAAGATAACTGAGGTATTTGATAGCTTCTGCTGATGGGATTTGGTTGACTTGGAATAGAAGTTGCATCAAGGTGAAGAGGACTAGCTCACAAAATGCTATGCAAAACAAATTGATTTTATATCTTCAAAATACGCAAAATATTCATTTGTTCTATAACCTAGGAAATTAAAACTACCTTCCGTATCCCTCTAAACCTGTCTTTTTAATTATCTAGAATCTATAGAAGCATTATGCATTCTCAGTCAAATAATTAGTTTTGGTTCAAAACGTCCAACTACATCCTGTGTGCTAGAGTCTGACAGCATGGGTCCCACAGACATCACACCTGTCAGCCATCTCACTGCCATAGATCTTAAAGATCTTAAAAGGGTTGTGAACCAAGCTCCAGAATCCTGCCTAAGCGAGGCTCTAACTTGATCACTAGACTGCCATGGTGAAAGCTATACAATCCAAGTATGGAAAGAGAATGCAATGAAGTTGGCGATGAAAATAATATCATGGGCAGGAGATGGTATACCTGAGTGGTTGGTATGTATAAAGAAGCAGGGCAATTAATAGCATTTTTGTTAAAAATTGTGCTGGTAAATGCGCACTAAACAGGGTTGTATGATTCAGAGTTTAAAACACTTTTTACACATATGAGGGCCTGTAAATTAGGACAATTTTAATCTTCTCCACTTATTCCTCCAACAAAACCTATTGAGTGATTGATATGACAATCACTCGACAATCACAGCCATGCCAAATCTATTTTCTAAAGTTGGATTTTTATTTTCAAGCACCCCCTTAAATATCAAACTTGTGAACTTTGTTTGCTACATTCAACTCCATAGTCCAAAGACACAGTTTGACATGCTTACAATCACAGTTTGACATACTTACAATCAGTAGTGGGAATGGCCATACTACACCTCCACCGTGGGTATAGCCTCACTGAACTACTTCTTTGGTGGAAACTTGTATCTCACGTCATTTGCTCTTCAAGTGGGACTTTATCTCATAGAATAACATCATTGATCATCTAAAGAATTGCTCCTCAGGTAGGGCTTTACTCCACCGTATCACTTCTTGGATCAGATTTGATCTCATCAAACTTCTAAGATGGGACTTCACCGCAACTACACCTCCAGTTGGATTGGGCTTCACCAAACAGTTACAAAAAACAACAGTTGTGGGACTGGCTCCTCACCACACTTTCTCAGTGGAGATTGACCTCACGGATTATCTCGTGTAGTTAAGAGTACGGTTTTTTCCATCACTACCACTTGACCTTTTCACACATTACCCCATTCAAAATGGGAACCCTCTAATTTTTGCTCCATTTGGTCTTTTGGCTTTGGTTTTGTCTCTCTCTCTCTCTTTCTGTTGCTATCTGCCTTTCGGGGATGTAGCCCGTGCTGACTTAAATGTTTGGCTGGGTCTGAGAATTAGGGTTTGTATTTCTGCAGGTCGAGAGTCAAAAGCGAAGTGAATAAATTGAAATCATGAGACTAACATTGCGGTCAGTGTGCTTCCGGGCCAAGTTTCACGAAGTTTCATCAAATTACGGCAACTTACTATTTTTAGTAAGTGTGAATTGAGGCGTTTCTCGGCATTCTTGAAGTTTCCGGCAGTCACCTTTGCATTCAAAACACATCAAAGCTGCTTTCGATGCGCAAATTTTGAGCGAGAACGGATAAACTGTCAATTTTTAGCAGTTCAGCTTCCAGAGTAGATTTTAGGGTTTATATGTAGAGTTTTTTAGTGCATGTCTGGAGATTCCTTCTGGGTTTTCAGAGACCTTTGCGATGGTATAACATGCAAAGCGAGATAATAACTTTTCGAGTTGACCTTCAAATGCTATTTTAGGGGTTTGCATGTCCGAGTTTTTGCCTAATACATGTTGGAGTGATTCTTTATGGTTTTGAGCTTACGCCCAGTAGTGTGACATGCAAAGCGAGGATGGTTTTTTCTTTTGCATGTCGGGTGAGTCTTTATGGGTTTTCGAGAGCTTCACAATGGTGTGACATACCAGCGAGAGGATGATCAATGTTTAGTGACTTACTATTTTTAGCAGGTGCATTTTGGCAGCTCTCTCCCAGCGCATCAAAACCACAAATAGGGTGAAGTGCAACAAAAACGAGGTCAAACGGAGGTTGTTTGATATGCATGCAAGTCAAATTAGGGTTTCCAGCTTCGGGACCCAAAAAGAGGGGTAAAAAGTTAGAATTTCTGAAAACCGGTGTATCCCACTGCGATCAACATCTTTCAAGCTATCCACCGATAAAATTTGAAGGCAATCAGAGCACTTACTATTTATAGTAAGGCGTTCCTGAAACTGGCTAAAAATAGTAAATCAGCGGCAAGCGCCATTGCCAACGGACAGGTCACCCAATGAGGAGCACGTCATTCGAATTTCAAGTCAAACGGAGTTGTGGAGGTCTCAGAAACAGGCAGTGGCTATAAATAGTAATACCGCCGAAAATGTGTTATTTAGCAAGTCCTAACTCGAGAGCGGTATGAAACCGGTGACAAGGTCATGAGGGTCCTATGCCTAAAATTTCAAATCGTTCCGAGCTTCAAAAGTATGGAAATCAGAGGACTTACTATAAATAGCAGGACACAAAGAAGCTGGCAGAAGGAAAGAAAAATCCTAAGGCATGAGTCTCGTCCTGCAGCTACCCCAAAATGCGCCCTCTTCAAGCATGAGGTGAAAATTTTTCTAAGTGTTGAGCAAATATCTTGCAGACCCCTTCATATGCGCCCAAAGAAGAATGAGGATGTTTATAAAAATGTTAAGTTTGAACAAATATCCCTCACCACCCTTCATATGCGCCCTCCTTTCAAGTCAAGCATGGAAAAATATTCTAAGTATTGATGTTTCATCCTCCTCCCTAGGCCAAATGCGCCCTCAAGGTAATGGCATGCAAAAAGTTTCTAACACGTTCATCCTCCACCCCCTTTGAAATGCACCCATGCTAAACAAGGAGTCCAAGGTGGTCAAAGGCGTTGGAAAATGTTTCATCCTCCACCACATAGGAAATGCGCCCATCCTCCACCCTATGTGATATGCACTCAAGCTAGAAGGAAGTCAACAAGTCAAAGGTGGCGTTGGAAATTCCCATCCTTCACTACATGCAATATGCGCCCACTTCACAAGAGGGAGCTATGAAAATGGCTAAGTATCAAAGTAAATCCACCTCCATATGTGGAATGCGCCCATCCTCCTCATATGCTCAAATGCGCCCATATGAAGGCATGCCAAGACAAAACGTATGTTTGAATGCTAGTCAAAGGAAAGTCAAGGCATTGAAAGAAGCTTATCCTTCACCATGTCTCAAATGCGCCCATCCCTCTCACCCCCTCAAAATGCTATGCAAGCTAGGAAGAAGACAAAAGATGTTGACTTTCCTCTCTCCCCTTTGAATGTGCCAAGAGTGAGTGTGGGGTGAAAAGTGGTAAGCAAGGCGAAGTTGGTGAAGGGTAATTGCCAAGGCGTTAATGTTGAACAAGGTGAAATCCTCTTGCCCATGTGGAATGTGCCCAAGTTGATATGAATAAAGAGTGAATATTGCTAGGCGTGGAAGTGAATTATCCTCCTCAAGGTGCTAAATGCGCCCAAGATGCATAAGGTGGTGAAAATATTATTAAGGCGTTTTGGACAAGGTGATGGTAATTTGAATGGGAAATATGATAAGCGTTGAAATAATAGTGTCCTCCATGACATGTGAAATGCGCTCAAGGCATTTAAAAGAAATTTTTTCTAAGTGCTTGATAAAAAATTCCTCACCACAGGCAAAATGATTCAAGTTGAATAAAATTTTCTAAGGCAAAGATGCAAAACGTGCTATAAGTGATTTAAATTTTTTTCTAAGGCACAAAATTTTCTTCTTAGGAAAAATCGCCCAAATTGAGTAGTGATGAAATTTTCCTAA
>VDFB02021632.1:0-14392 GCA_007258455.2 Sequoia sempervirens
TCTCATCAAGGGAAGTGGATGTTGATAGATCATGGATAGGACTAGGTGGAGGTGAATTTGGAATATCTTTCTCATGGATGGGTATAGGATCAAGTTGCTCATGGATAGGATCTTCATCATTATGGATATCATCTTGATCATAAAAATGATATAGATTATGGATAGGTTGGATGAAAATGATTTGATCTTGATTAGGACTAGGGCTTGATGTTTCCACATGCTTGGGAGTAGACTCTTGACATACCTCTTGGGTTGCTTGAATGGAAGTGGATGGGGATTTCTCATGGAGAGACTTGGCATGTTCTTGATGGTCAACAACATAGGAGCATGAAAGAGGGTGACTTGAACTTATGACATGAGACTCTTGAATTGACTCAAGGGGTTGTGGATGACATGGTTGACTTGAAGGACTTGGCATGACATTTGAGGACTCTTTTGTTTGTTCAAGTATATGTGTTGGAGGACATGGTGATGTTTGATTCCTTGCTTGTAGCCCTTGGGTCACATCCTTTGGAGGTGTAGGGGTGGAAGGTGTTGGCTTAGGTTTTTTATTTTTATTGTATATATACTTTGAGAGTACATAACCTATATCAGTATTCCCCTTGTGAATGGTTGCATGAGAACTTAAAGGCTCTTGATTTTGTTTCCCAGGTGGACTTAAATTCAGATGTGTTTTTCGTGATGTGGATTGATAGGTTGATGTGGAATTGTCATTCAAAGAAGTGGATTGATTAGATTGGTATGAGGTGGAAAGGGATGACACATTAGGTTGAGGTGGAATTGGTTGATAATGAATGGATAGGGGATGATGTTGTGGTTGTTGGATTTGACATGTGGCTATGAGGTATTGGGCTTGAGTTACAAGGTATTGGATTTGAGGTGACTTGTTTGCTTGAAGTTTTTGTATTATGTTATGGAAGTCGTGAATGACTTTTTTGGGCAAAGGTTTTTGAATTGTTTTAAGAGTGTGAAGCATGTGAACAACCTCTTGTGCCATGTCTTCCAATGTTTCCATGGTGTAAAATGATATTGATTGGATTAAAGAGATGATGATGATTAGGATATGATATGGAATGACAAGATTGTATGATTTGGATGATGTGACAAGAGTTTATTGGAAATTTGACTTGGACACTATCAAACACAATATTTCACATGTAAATGCATGAACACACACACCAAACACAATGATAAATTTGACTTTGAAGATTAAATGTTATGATTAAGCAAACACTTGAATACACAACAACAAGCCCTATGACTAGTCAAGTGGGGTATGGCCAATTAGGTTTCAAACTAGTTTGAACAAGGTTGACTAAGGATGATTTTGAAAGCAAAATTCTGCCAATAAGCCGGGAGAAAGGGGTAACCCACCCTTCACCTACACTTCCCAAAGGTATAAAGTTCTTTGGGGCTTAGCTCAGAGTGACAAGATTCCAACTTCCAAACAAGCGTGTCTTTCGATTCACACTTTGATTGAGGTCGTCCCTTGGAGGGGTGTGTGCTCCAAGCAGGCCTCCTAAAAAGGGTATGACAAAAGTGAACAAAGTGAGGTGTTTTGGAAGACACACACACTTGATTCACGCTCACAGTGATTAATTTCCCTTTAGAAAATTGAAATGTTTAGAAGAAAACAATGAAGCACTCGTTCTTTTTAGATCCCAAATCAAGATGTGATGGAAGACAATGATTAATTTTAGACCCAATTTTTGAAATGTGATTGAAGACAAGATTTTTTTTTTTTTAAACCAATTGCAATGATGTGATGAAACAAAGATTTGATTTTATGTCCCAAATTGAAAGATGTGACAAACAAGATGAAGAGATGAAGGATGAAATGAGTGCACCTGGTTATTTTCGCTCTCCAAATTGTTGTTGTGAGTGATATTGCTGCTACTAAAGCTCCTTATGATCACCTACAAGATAAAAAACAATATTATAATGCAGCCAAAGAAAAGAAAAAGAAAAGAAAAAGACAAGTTCATCAGAAAATTTTAATTTCAGATACTTTTGACATAGCCGAATTAGATTTTAGTATTTGATGATTTTTTTGATCTGAAAAATGAAAAATAAAAAAAGGGACCCCTACTAATTTTCTGAGAGCTTTCCAGAAATGTAAAGAAGTAAGAAAAATTCCCTGTTTTGCTCTCAGAAACGTGGATTTGTGAAAACCACATAGAAAATGAAGATCAAATTTTTTCGCATTATATATGACTTCCAACCTAAATCTGTAAAACATAGACCCCCATTATAATTTCATGAGTTTTCCAAAAATATAATTTTTTTTGAAAAATTCATCGATTTGCATCCAGAAAATCAATTTTTTAAAAATAATTAAAATCAAAATAACTTCCACAAAAATGATCATAAACCATCAATTTTTTTATTGTAGCCTCTTGAAATGATGTACAAGATTCTGTAAAAATATTGTAAAAAAATTCGCAGCTGTGTAGAAGATATGAAGAACTTTGTAAAACCTACGGTTTTGTCCAAAAATTGGCAGATCTGCAAAACAAAGTCAATAAAACCTACAAAAAAAAACACCATTAAAAGCCTTGTATGTACTACATAAACTCTTGTATGCACTACAAAAACCCTCAGATGTGCTAAAATGATAATTTTTTTCAAAAAGCCGAATTCTAGAACACAAAATCCTATCAAAAAACCTACAGATAAATGTTAAAAATGGGGCAAGGCCCCACGGTGGGCGCCAAATTAATGTGGTGTATGAAAATATGATCAATTTAAATCAATAACAACACAATCAATAAAACATTAAATCAAAGAAACCAAAAAAAAAGCAGAAATAAGCAAACTGTTAATGGTAGTTTCTTCGAAGTCGTCTTATTGTCCTCTATCTCCAGCGTTTTGTCTTTGCTCAAGTTGCTCTCAGATCTAGAATTCCAAGCTCAACGAAGTAGGCTACTGAAGAATGAGATATAAATGAAATGCATACTATACTAAGAATGCAAGATTTCGAAGGTTGATAATGGAGGAATGTTGGTTGCTCAATTCTGCAGCATAACAATGTGATAAAGGTTTGAAGGAGAATGATTGGATGAAAGATAGAATATTTGAAGAATAATTTTGACAGAGTGAGGATACTAAAGAATCAACCCCCTAAATGAATTGTGAGAGGTTGTATTTATAGAGTTTTCAAAAGCTCTGATTGGTTGTCTCGATTGACGGTTGTGATAATTCTTGACAGATCGAACGGTCGAAGATGGAAGAAACTGAAGAGAAAATAGAAGAAAACCTGAAAACAAGCTTTTCTATTTTTATGAAAGATGAAAAGATAAGAAGATATGAAATCATCTTTCTTTAAAAAGATAAAAAAAAGATTTAAAAGCTAATAAATAATGAATTAAAAAATCACTCATTTATTTGTGAGGATAACTTTCTTAATTAAATAAAATACAATTAAGCTTTTAAAAGCAGAAGAAAGCTTGTGATAAGAAAAGAGTTTTAATCATGTTTTATTGAAAAAAGCAGAAGATCTCATAATTAAATAAAATATTTAATTATGATATGAGAAGATTTCACAATCAGGTAAAATACCTAATTTTGATTTAGAAAGAAAGCATAAGATATTTTTAATTAAATAAGATTTATTTAATTAAATCACTTTTATGAAATTAATTAAATGAAACATTTAATTAATTAGAAGAAGAAAATTAAATAGAAGAAAAGGAGGTATTTAAATTTAATTAAATCAAATGATTTAATTTAAATTCAAACAAATGATAATTAATTTAAATAAATAAAATGTATTTATTTAATTAATTAAGTGGACTTATGGAAATAATTAAATAAAATAAATTTATTTAATTATGAAAGAAGAAATAAGATGAATGAACAATATAATTAAATTAATTAAATTTAATCATATGTAGAGGACTTTAGAAAAATTAATTAAATAATAAATATTTAATTAATTGCCAAGATTATAGACATGACCATTTTATGTTATACACATTGTCTATTGCAAGTTTACAAAAGTAAGTCCAAACACAGTAAAAGGATAAATCAATTAAAAAACTATAGCCTTGTCAACAAATTCCTTAAACAAAGTGTTCAACATAGGCCTAAAATATGCATATTGAACCCTGATTTGAAAACCTTGTTCAAAATTTAAGAAAGGTGATATGATCATATTATAGAATGAATTTGACATATTATAGAATGAAGGCTATCAACACTAACCTAACTGGAACAACATTATCAACAAAAATTTCCTAGAAACCAAGCCCAAGATTGCCATCAGACTTGAACAACAAAAAAGTCAACCCTAGTTCATTTGTTGTCTCAGTAAAGACCTATACCATGAAAGAATCCATTTATACATAAATTCAAAATTAAGTTTATGAGAAAATATCTTCGATATCCAACTGGGAAGCCTTAACATCCAAAAATTACTAACCTAATGTTTCGTAACAATTTTCCCAACAGTGACATCATTTTTACTTAAGAAACTGGATATTGATCCACTGCCATATTGGATCTCACAGGATTCTCCTTCACAAACAACAAATGATATGTATTTGTTTAACAACTTCCTTAATATCCCCATGTAAGTAGACTAAACTAAGTGAGGTTGAGAGTTTGAAGTAGAGTACCATCTTATTGGTATGTTCTTGACTTTGATCATGACTTGTATCTTGAATGAAAATAGAAAGCTAGTTGTACTATACAATCATTGTTAATCATTGTTAGAAAAATAACCACAAAATCCACAAAATCCTCTTTAATTAAAATAATCTTTCTAGATATTTCAGTTGAGTTCTAAGAGAGCTAATTTCACTATCCAAACAACCATCAATCTATTTACTATATATAATTTCCCAAAATTCATAATTTGAATGTAATGAAACTAACCATAATTACCAAAGATTTGACATCAAAATGTAGTACAAAATGAGTTATTTGATAGAAAATGGGTTTTGATAAACTAGATATACGCTTGATATATTGATTTAAATAATAAGGAAAGATCAAACTGGAGACAACAAGATAACATTCATTAATTCACTTCGACAAACAATTGAAACCAGAATTTGGCCACCAATTATAACTTCATTCTATTGATCTTCAAAAATATTTTACAATACATTTCAAAATTTTGTCCTGACTGACATGTCAAAAAGTGTCTTTTCAATTACCCACTTTTAACATAAATAAAAAAGTCTTAATTATCATTGTTTACATAGGGTTACATTTAAAAGAAATGAAAGATGAGAAGTGAAGAGAAATGATCAAATGTTGAAGTCCAGAACACTCACAAGATACAGAAGTCCATTACTCATCGTAAGGTACCCGTGATCATTCAGGTTTGACAAGTTCCTCTATCCATGATAGTATCTGCAAGGCCTATTCTTTTGGGGGGGCTAGATATGTTTTCTCCCATTGTTACATCATGTAATCATGATGCCATTTGTACTCCTAGATTTTTTTCTTGTTGGACAAGTGACTTTGATTTGCTATCTAATAACCCTTTGCTATACGTGATCAATTTTGAGTATCCAACATCCAGTGCAATTATTCCATCCAAGGTTATATTGAGGTGGTGAATATTTATGTCACCATCCTTCTATAAATTAGTGAGGCAATTGGGAACAATTTTTCCAAACTCATCTATCCAATCCTTTCAGCCTTTTAGTTGATGATCATCCCTTAGCATCTTAGGCATGAACCACTACTTTAGTGTGTGAAATGAATCCATTCTTGCCTTGATCTTTTGGTCTTTTGCAGATATGTATTAAAATTCATCTGTTACCATTCAAACCATTTGCTCAGTAGGATTTAAAGTTGTGGGGGCCTCAACAATCCTTTGTAAAATTCTGCACAAAATCATTAAGGTGTGACATACACGTTGTCATTTCTTGAATAAGGGGTCCAATATACGTACATGAGCCTTTATCTGATCAACTACTTGTGATAAGGAGACATAACATTCATACACATTTTCCAATTTTTCCACAATTAGTTTAACCCTATGCTCCAAGATTTGTTCCAATACCCTGAGGGTTTCTCTTTTTTCTCTTTCTTTTGTTTCTTCATTAGTCTTTTTCAACTTCTCAATTTCTTGTTTTAACACATTTACTTTTTCAACAGTGATTGCACATGTATCATTCTAGATGGTAGGGGGCTGGTATATTGTTAATTTTTTGCTTTGGGAAGGAGTACATTCACCCTTAAACTGATCTTTCAATTTCATATTTTCTATTAATAACCTATTCACTTTATCATTCAGATCATTTTGTGATTTCTCATATTTTTCCAATCTAAACTCCTTAGCTTTAACTGCATCCCTAAAATATTGTTGAGTGCATTGTCATAGTAGCTACCTCTAATGCCAATGTCTCTTGAAGTTTCTTTACCATGGCGGTCCCTCTCATTTGTTTTACAACATCAAGCAATCTTGGATTATCTGTTCTTTTTTGCTTTGTCCAAAAGGCTAGGGTTTCAAGTCTTTGGTTGTAACCTATGCCACTCATTCCCTCATTCAAATTGAATTCAAAAACCAACGTGGGATCTTCTTCCTTCTTACTTGATCTAGTAATAATATCTTTTTTAACTCCATCCCAGTAATAATTAGTATATTGCTTTCTAAGACCAATTTTCTTACTTCTTGTGGGCTAACAGTAATTTCATTGATCCTAAGTTCTTCAAGAGTCTGGGCAACAATCTAGTCATCCTATGACTCCTTAGTGCCCATCTTATTAATTTAGAGTCTCTCCTCAAATTATTTCATTTTTATCTTAAACCAAAAATCCTTAAACTCAGGAGTTTGAATAAATTCATCATCTTCAATAAATCTAAGGGCATCAATCACCTTTTCATCATCATGCACTTCTTGATCATTATGCCCATGTACATCCACTCTTTCTTTTGGTTTATGAGCATTATTTGTAAGCTTAGGCGATGGTTGATCAACTTCATCATCTTGAAAATTCAAAAGTACATCGGCTATCTCTTCAGTATCCCCTACTCCTTCACTTATTTCATATGCCACTAAGGGGGCCACTCCATGTGTCTTTTTCCTTTTAGGACTTGGTTTCTCACAATGTTTTAATTGTATTGTGGTATTGTTTAGTAGGGACTCTGTGATTACAATACCACTTGGTTTCATGGGAAGCTTGGAGGGTTTTGAAGGCCCGGCCCTGGTTTCTGCGCCACTACGGTTCAACATATAATCTTTCAAAGTTGTCAGTATTAAATTCATCCTTTTGATAGGAACATGTGAACCGCGTGAAATATCTTGCGATTGATATTGTTGCATCGATCGACTACTATCATTGTTTCATCCTAAATCATCCCTGGGTTTAACCATTTAATCGATCCTTATCTAATTAAATTCATCAATATTCTCTTAATTAAATAAATCATTTTGTCTAATTAAGTCACTTTCTCTTGATAATTAAATCAATCCATCTAGTCTAATTATCCCTATTTAAGTAAATAATAAATTTATTTGATTAAATCTCTAAAGTCTATCCATTAAATTAAATAAATTAAAAACTTATTTAATTTGATCTAATATCATCTCTTTTAATTAAATAAATCAAAATCCTTATTTAATCAATCTCTTATCATATTCTTCTCATTATTTGGAGTTTAAATAGGAAATCCTAAAATCTAAGTCAAATAAGTCCTGTCACCTAATTTCCTATTAAATTAATTAACCCTTGATTAATTTTAATTCCTAATCTAATAATCCCCATCCTCTAGCTTTTCCCACTTGCACATGAAAATAGATTTAATTCATTTATTAAATCCTCTATTTCTCTTAACAAGGCATCTTTTGGAATATTCCTCCAAGTTTGAATTCAAATTCCAATTTGACATGTACATCCAACAAAATTTACTCCATCTTACATGTCCTTGAGCCAAGTGGCATTTATTGCATTTTCCTTCCCTGCTTGTAAAGTCATTTCAATTTTTGAGAATTCAAAATATGCATTTATTGGCACAATCCTCAAAACTTGCACATCCTCCATCCACTCATAGATTGACAAATTTAATCTTGCCATTGGATGAATGTTAGTCCCACATTGCTCAAATTTGGACATCCATCTTGACATTCTATAAATAAAGAGCTCATATCCTCATTTTATCATCCACAAATTATGCAAAGTTACCATGCTCAAATATCTATCAAATTCCATCCATCAATCTTGAATCTTAGCTAGGTTAGGCAGGTTTTTAGCTTGGAGCACTCAATCTTCATCAACAAATTGGATCATTCATCAATCATCATCAACACATATCAATCTTGCATCATAGGAATTGGGAAAGGGCCAATTTTCACATCAAATTGGCACCAATTCCCCGTCATGGTTTGCAAAATTCAAATTAGGATTCAATCTATTTTTGTTTGTTTCATTGTGTTCTTCATTGTTTTACATTTTCCTAATTCAAGTTTGTTGAATGGATTTCCTCTGTGAGAATCCATGTTCTTGGAAACAAACACTTAAACTTCATCATCAAAATTTCAAACCCTTTAGAAGACAAATACAATTGACTCAATTCATGTGTTATTGCTTTCCCTTGGGATTTTATCCTTAGAGGTTTCTAAACATTTGGATTACATCTCAATTTTTCTACTAAATTTAAACAATAGGTAACCCTTGCCTTGAATTCATCAAATTTCCACATAACATACTTTGTGGGATTCGAAGAAATTAAGACATTGGACATCTAGTTTGGAAACTTAATCAAAGAAGTGTTTGTGTGAGGTAAAATAAAGGGCATGCAAAAATGAACTCTGTATGTGATTTGAAACCTCATGATTTTTCTCAAAACAAAAGTCCTTGGTTCAAAATTTGAAAATGTATGTTCAAATTGAATCATTCTTTGGTTATAAAGGTCTATAGAAGTATTGCATGCTCTTCAATACCTAGGTCTAGGAAAACAAAGTGTCTTTTTTAGGTTCATCTTGGGATCAAAGGAAATCAAAATATTTTTTTCATCCATCCTTCAAACATCAAAACCAAAAATCATCTCACCATCACCTTTTGACAAATCTTGAAAATCATCCTTAATGCTAGGCTTTTTGGAAAAAACTCAAAATCATCAAATCCTTGGGAAAAAATCCTTGAGATATTTTATCAAAATCATCTTTGGCTAGGTATGTGTAGATGCATCCTTTTGTATATGCTTAGGCAAAGTTATGAAAAATCATCTTTTTTGGCTAGGTATATGTAGATGTATCCTTCTTCATATACTTAGTTAAACTATCATCTTGTTTGAATAGGTGTGGGTAGATGCATCCTTCTCCCTACACGTATTCAAATTATCATCCTTTGAAAAAATCTATCCCTTAGATAATCATCCAACATCTTAGGGTCTATTTGTTCAAAATCAAAGCAAATCAAAATCAATCAATCAAAGGCAGTCCAAGAAAATCAAGATCAAAATTCGAAACATATCCAAAAGTCCAAAAAGCTTAGCATTCCCCTCAAGATTTATCAAAAGACCAAAACATCCACATCATCCATCCCTTGCATCATCATCACATCACCTTTGATCATCAAGATATCCTAAATTTTTTTACTTTGTGCATAAAGTAAAGATCAATCCAAAGAATCAAGAGAGTCATCCCCCATACTCTTGAAAATTGATCCTTGTTTTATGGTTCAAACTAGATCTCAATACAAGAAGAGCATGGAAGCCAACAAAGAAACACCCGCTTCAAGTGATCTAAGCCAAACGAACGTTGAAATGAATCCCGTCAAATCAAGTAATCCTTTGACTATCTCATCATCACAAAATCCACAAGAAGAAAATCAAGGAGAAGATCTTACCTTTGGGATGTTGCACGAAGAAATAACTGAAATGCTCCAAAATTTGAAAAACCATAAAATCATCAACATCGTGATGAGGCTTAACCCTTCACTATACATTCTTGAGCTAGCAAAACAAGGGGCCAAATTACCTTTGGATTTCGACATGAGTACCATAGTGGAGACATCTTTACCACCAATCTCATCCACCATCCCCATTTCATCTACACCCCCATCCCAAAACATCACCCAAAACATTTCACAAATCATGACATCTTTTGCTCCAACCGAACCTAATGTTAATAAGGGAAATGCTTTTCTTAATGCTATTCAAACACACCCCCTTGTTAATAATCAAGACTTGGATGAAAACACCATATTGGAACAAAACATACCCCAAAATCCATTACACAAGTATGTTCCTCTCACTTTCCATCATCATCCATCATCATCATCCTTCCACACAACACCTCAAAATTCTCTCCTCACAAATCTGCAAGAAGAGGGAGACATGTTCGGACCAGGGGGCATTTTTGACACCACAACATTTTCTCAAGAACTCGTACCCCTCACATTTTCACCCCTCCTAAATATCAATCAAAACATCACGCAAAACTTGTCATCAATATTGTAACAGCATATGACAATGACACAAGCAATTGCGACATCATCAACCACCCCCCTAACATCTCAAAGCATGGTTTCTCAAGGACCAACCACCAACACGACAACACCATCCACCACTCAAATCACCAACACGACATCACTACTCACCACCTTCACAAATTCCATTTTGAATCCACCACCAACTTCCAACATATCAAGCCAAAACCACATGGCATTGCAAGCAGCTCAGCAAGCTACTTTTCAAAGGGGATTCCAACAAGTGCAAAAACAAAAAGCTGCACAATTAGTTGCTTAGCAAGCCACTCAAGCTACACAAGCTGCTCAAGTAGCCCAAGCCGTATTACAGGCACAACAAGCTGCACAAGTCCAAGCATTATTGCAACAACAACAACAAGCCGCTCAAGTAGCCCATGCCACATTACAAGCACAAAAGGCTGCTCAAGCACAAATTCTATTACAACAAAAAGTGGCACAAGCACAAGCCCAAGCACAAGTAGTGGAAGCACAAGCTCAAGCTCAAGAAAATTCCCAATATCAAGCACAACATGCACAAGCACAGACACAACTTCTTGCACAAAAACAAATAGCACAAATGCAAGCATATAAGCAAGCAATAAAGCAATAGCAAGAGTATCAAGAAGTAGCCCAATTGGTATCCCAACAACAAGCGTTGTTGGAACAGCAACAAACACAACAATAAGCATTGTTGGAACATCAACAAGCACAACAACAAGCACAAATCTTAGTGCAGCAACAACAAGATCAACAGCAGGCATTGTTCATACAACAGTAGGTGGAAGCATACTTAGCTCAGCAAAACATACAGATACCATTGAACAACACATCGAACAACCCACCCATCCAACCCACAATTGAAACACCCCAGAACACCTTCATCCCACCTCCTAATCCACAAAATAACGTAATGGCACAAATCAAGTTGCTCTCACAACAAGTGATCGATCTTCAGTCAGGGCGAACAACAAAAACACCAAGAAACTTGTGTCCCTATCCATTTGATAGGATCCTAGTGATGAAACCATTCCCCAAGGGATTTGAGATCCCAAAATTTGATAATTATCATGGGACGGGAAACCCTGAAGATCACATCAGGGAATTCTAGGTTCATTGCATGGAAGTCACATACAATGATACTTATCTAATGTGGATATTCCTTAGGACTTTGGTTGGCCATGCTATGGAATGGTTTTGTCGCCTACCTTCAGGCATTAGGACATTCCAAGAGATTATAGATGCATTCATAAAAAAATATGCATGCAACATTGCCATGGATGTTAGTCTAGAGGAACTCTCAGCTCTATAACAAGGAAAGGGTGAATCATTCGCCTCATTCCTACAACGATGGCGATCTAAGGCCAATCGAAGCAAGTGGACCATGCCTGAAGAACAACAAGTTTGCACCATCACATCCAACCTTGACGACCTCTTGGCATTTCATCTCAAGGTTCAAGGGATCACCACATATGATCAGTTGATCTCCAAGGCACTCAACATCGAACAAGCCCTTATGACTCAACCTGCAGGATCAACTTCATACCCCAAACAACAAAACAACCACCCACCCTCCAATTACAATGATAAACCTCGCATGTGGGAAAGGAACAAAAATGTTACTAATGATGGTGTTGTCGATGCCAAGGTGGTCATCAGTGCCCCTCGCCAAAATACACCTGCACCACAAATCCAAATCCAACACCAAAACAATCATCACACAATACAACAACCAAACAACAATCCAACAATTAATAATCTCAATAATCAAAGGAGACCACCCTAATGCAACAAGAGTTATCCCAAGCAAAAATACACCACTTGGAGGGAACCACTTGAAGACATGATGAAGAAGCTGATAGACGAAAAACTCATCAAGGTCACTACCTTTGAGAATTACCAAGAACCAGATGTGAAACCTCCTTAGTATAATGAGAATCAACTCTGTGAATTCCATAAAATCAAAGTCCATACCACAAATAGTTGCATGAGATTAAAAAACATAATCCAAGGTCTCATCGATAAAATAATTATAAACGTGGAACAACCTATAGTAAACCAAGATCTTAAGATATACACGAATTCGATGCCTAATCATGGCAACAAAGGGAATAACAATGACAAAGGGAAAGGAACCCACACAAATGTAAATCATGTGTATGAAATAGTCATCACCTCCCTAGATGAAAACTACATGGTCATCACCATCAAAGGCGCCCATGCCAAAGATTGTGGAGTCACCACAAGAGGCAGAAAAGTTACCATTGCAGGATCATCCCATAGAAATAGAGCCCCTGCATCTAGATCCGTTCCTAATGGCTACAATGTCCTAGATCAGCTCAAAAGAACGTCACCACAAATCTCCATCATGGAGTTGCTAAACATCTCATCTGTCCATAAGAAAATTCTTGAGGAAGCGCTGGCTTCATCCACTATCCCCGTAAATCTCGATGCGGAGCAATTCCAAGCTATGGTCAAAAATATCATTACGCCAAATCTCCCCACATTCTTCGACTAGGATTTCCCCGCTCAACCATCTCACAACCGTGCACTCCACTTGGAAGCCATCTTACATAAGACCAAAGTCAAAAGGGTCTTGGTGGATGGAGGTGCGGGCTTGAATATATGTTCTCTCAACCTCATAAAACAATTGAAAATATCAGAGGATTCTATCAAAAAAGGAAAGGGTATCACAATAAGAGCATATGATGATCAAGAAAGAGTGTCTCAAGGCACGATAAAAATCCCTATTCAAGTAGGGCCTACCATCATGGAAACCACTTGTCAGGTCTTGGACCTTGACTTGTTGTATAACATCCTCCTAGGATGCCCATGGATTCATGTGATGAAAGCAATAGCGTCAACTTTCCACCAATGTATGAAATTTACACATGAGGGACAAGAATTTACCATCCATGGAGATCCTAAAACCTTCTCCTATTACAAGATCCTTCAATCAAAGTACTATAAAATCCCCCAAGTACCAAAAAATTATGAGGGTCCATCTACACCATACATCAATCCCGCCACTCTCGCATCCACTTCTATGACAGAGACACCCACCACTCCCACCATCCCCACCATCTTTTGACACATCAGGTCATCATCCAAGATAGCGGGTTGTGGAAACTACAAGCTCCCTAATAATGCTTTTGTGGTAGGAAGTTACCGTCTCTAGATCATGGTGTCGCCAAATAAATGAAGCCTCCACATCCCAAACATTTCCTTTGGACTATCCCACCTTTACAAGATGGGGGGATCTTGGATGAGAAGTTATTGAGGCAGATCCATCTCATATGCTATATCAAGATGAAAGACCAATAGTTGATTTACCAATGGATGGTAGAAGCAAGGAATACGCAAAAAAAATGATCTTTCGCCCAATGGGCTATGATAGAAATCAAGGCTGGACAAAGCGATAATGGGCTTCGTACCTATCATGCGGAGACATGACCGATAACAAATATTGGCCCTAGATGTACCCCCTCCAGTATAACCATACATGGTCAAAGTCCTCTGTAGTTAGAGCAGGTTAATAATCCTCCTCAGCCAACCCCAGCAGAACTACACTTACTAGTGTCTATAGGAAGAGTCATAGATAACTTTACATTTGATATAACCGACATCTATAGTAGTAGTAGTGATGACGAGGATACCACAACCAACTTACCTAGGTTATTTGAGGATACCACTCTTTGCATGATTAGCACCCTATTTTTGAATCAAACCACCAAAATCATTAGATCCACCTAATATATCCCCAACTCATCGACTACGACCAACGAGGACCACCAGTTCTTGATACATTCGAAAATGATGAGGCACTCTCAGAATTCATGGGACTGTGGGATAACATTCCAGATTAGGATCACAAAGCAAGGTTCATAATGGAGCTAGATACACATGCCTATTATGGGGAAATACTTGAATCCCTTAGTCGCAAAAGTGAAAAATTAAGAATAATATCCAAT
>VDFB02021633.1:0-16776 GCA_007258455.2 Sequoia sempervirens
TTTGTAACATTCCATGTTGCAAAACCGTGGGTGTTAAGAATTAAGCAACCCACCATGAGACAACCCTTTACATTTAAACAGGGAGATTGAAATAATTGAAATCCAACACTGTGTTTCTCATTTACAATTATTTTGTGCACTTTTTTTTCAATTAAGTGAAATTTAAAGACAAAAATGGAATGTGTGATTTTGAAGAAATTCATACTATTTTGCAACATTCTATGTTGCAAAACCGTGGGTGTTAAGAAGCAAGCAATCCACGATGAGACAACTCTTTACATTTAAATAGGGAGATTAAAATAAATGAAACCCAACACTGTGTTTCCCATTTACAATTATTTTGTGCACTTTTTTTTTAATCGACTGAAATTTAAAGACAACAATGGAATGTGTTATTTTGAAGACATTCATACATTTAAACAAGGAAATTCAAGTAATTGAAATCCTACACATTGTGTTTCCTAAATTACAAATTAAATGGTCTTGTAAAACCCTTTTCCTGCAACCGAATTACCCCTCACCTCGATTTGGTCGGTATTATCCTCCAACTCCTCCATGTGCACTCCAAACTTCAACTTTCCTTAGCTTAGAACGTGGATTTTCTCAATTTTCTCCTCCAACTTGTCCATGTGCACTTAGACCTTCAGCTTTCCCTTTCAATGTGCAGACTGGAAACAAATATGATTTTCGCCTTTCTTTATGCAAACAAAAAAGGCCCACGTCATGTCAACTTTTCCCGCACCAAACATGGAGACTTCACAACAAAGCTAAGTTGCTCACCTTTTTCACCTAGTAATAGGCGTGAAAACCCACCTAACAATGCCATTAACTCCTACCTACCCATCGTCGAACGTTTTCTCCCGTATGATGGTTTAGTCACTGATCACCCATCTAGTGGGCCCCACACTACGACGTCTCACCATGTTATGTATGTTGTTATGTATGTTTTTCATGCATTTTTGCACTATACATTTGACTGCAAAAAATGACGAAACCGTCTGACAAAATATGTAAAATAGGATGTTCGTCGAGTGCTTGTAAAATTTGATGTGATAATTTCCAATTTTTTGAAAGTTTATCCCCGATGTTCATCAAAATGTTGGCTATCATTTTCGTCGAATTTTTGACAAACATGAAAAATTTAAAAAATTCAAATTGTGGTCAACATAAAGAAAAGTGAGTTCGCACCTGATTTATTGCGACAATGTTTTGCTCTACTTGAGATAGTTTGTGGAGAACCAAGGACGATTTTCTTGGGAAAAATTAGAAAAAATTCAAGAAGATATCGCCAGGTTGAGGGTAGTCATTTTCTTTTTGCATAATTCAGTTGTGAAGTCATATTTGTAGTTCCAGGTTTGAAAATCATATTTTAAAGCAACATCTCATTAGATTTCATTTTTAGAGGTTAAGTGGTTTTGAGAATTTCATGTCCAGATTTTGTTGTGTGGAATCACCATAAGACGCCAACCAAGGAACAAATTTTGTGATCAGAATTATAGGATCCATAATCAGATAATCATGTGGCACGCTTGTGCTATAACAAATACGATGCATTCATGTGTGACCCAATTTTAATGTGGCTGTGTTGTGATAGAAATGGAGGCACTCCTCATATAATGGGTTAATTCAGTTGTATGTAATGTAGGTGTCAATCATTGGTGCATTCAAGCTGTCTCCAAGTTTAATAGGTTAGATGTAATTATAGCATGATCAAAGAGTGATTACCCTTACGCAATAAAGAGCCATAACTCGCTGATGTATGCAGAGTGGTTAAAGTTATATCACTATGTAGTGTATTAAAAGCACAACCCATGTTTAATGGCTATTCTAGAGAGTGATCAAGATTTTCTAAACCTTATGAATGTTACTTGGACATATATTTGCATAATCCTCAAATGGCTTTTAGGCGCATCAATGTATCCTATAAGCGACGATTTTAATTAAAGATTGGCTTCTCCCTCAATTAGATAATGTGGATCTCCTAAATCTGCCCCCAAAGACCGTCCTCTTTGGCACTATATTCATTGGCTCCAAATACTTTGTTTTGCATGTGACATATTTAATATCTTCATGACTATGGCTTTTAAATAGATCTCAGTCTTTGTTTTAATCCTTTTCATGGTAACCCTTGAGTTCTATAATCCACCTTCAATCTCTTCTAAAAATGGTGTCTTAAGCTAGACTGCATAGTATGCATATAAAGCAAGTCCTTAATACCTGGCATTGTTCCAAACCACCACTCACTGCCTTGCTTAAAATGTTGCCTCCATAAGCACAATAGCATGTTTAAAAATCATGGTTGCCAGTGATTGACATTAAGGTCACCACTTTCATCATGAAGATACAATGAGATTTTTGTCTTCAAACTCAAGGCATTATGGAAGATAATATTGTGAATTGTTTGTTGTGTACGATTCAATTTTCTTGCACATTTACTGCTTTGCTAACTTCCTTTAAGACTGGGTATTGCACCCTCAGCTGCAATCTCAAACAGCTCACTCACTATCACTTGAAGATTCGTTTCATGAGTATCCTTCTATAAAATCAAACTATGCCCGATAGATTGCCTACTTACTACATGGGACTCATTGTTTCATGGTATTGTAGATCTTAAGATCCTTCAACCTTATTGACACTACTTCACAGTCCACAAGGAATTATTCACTATTCTCCCATCTTTGATGAGTCTCAAAACACCACTCAAACATGTAATCCACTACCTCTATTATACATTAATGGCTAAGAAGAAATATTGAACCTATGATTGCCAATTATTACTTCATTTGGACAGCCATTCCCCGACAGCTTCTCTTGTCTAATACTACCAAAGCATTTGAAAACCATTATGTCAGCAAGTGGGGTAAGGAAACTCACCGTTAAAACTTCCACTTTTACCATGCAAGGTTTGAGCTTTATTATCTTGTCACCTAGTACTGCTTTTTGATCACACATCTCAAGTGACTGCCATTCTTCTTACCGTAGATTGCATTTACAAATGTCACTAAGGTACATAGTGTGCTTGTTATTGGCTACAATCTTTAGATTGCAAGATTTTGTTATTACCTACAATGTCTCAATCTTTTTGGCATTGCAACCTCACTAATCCGCTATAGTTATTGTTTATGTTTCTATGGAGGCCTAGGTTTGTACCCTAATCATGCTCTATCAATGCTTATTGTTTTTTATTAGGCTCTCAATGTTGAGGGGTCTTAGGATAAGCTCGGCCATAAGAAGTGACACATTGCACTTTAACTAAAAGGATAACTATCTCGACATTGGGGCAATGATGACTGCACTCATTGCTCTTAGAATGGGTCACTTGCTCTTACTAGCTCACTACCTCCATTTTTGTAGGAATTTTGTGATCAAGTTCAATATTCTGATTTTAGGAGTCTTAACAGTTGGAAATCATAGTAAAATCAGAATTTAATAAGTTTTGGAATTAGCATTGTAAAGTATTTTTTGGGGTCATTAACTTCAGACTATCTTCTCTTTTGTAGGGGTGGTTGCATGCCAAATTTTTTTGGTGTAAAATATCAGAATTACTAGATTATGTTACCTGTCTATGAATAAAAATTATTGGAGTGTGAGTTTGATATATTTTGAAGATCTAAATAGTCAAGCTTGGTAAAGAAAAATCATGTCAGATAATATTAGTCCAGAATAAAATGAAGAGACACTTGATAGATTGTGGGCTAGATTGAAAAGAAAGGGTGATGGGAAATGTTATTGTCCTTGCAATAATTGCAAGGGCTTAAAGAGGAGATTACTTTTAATCACAACAGCTGAGAAACATTGTAGACAGTATGGTCACGTTGAAGGGGGGCATGATTATTGTCCATTGGTAAGTTGTTCATTATATGTGTTTATATTGATTGAATTTGTAAATGTTTATATTGTTTTAATATTTTATATATATATAATCACTTGATCATGATCATGGTTTATTTGTGTCTATCACTATTATAAAGGTGGGGCGCCCTAGGGCAGATGATATGGATTATCACGGCCTGAAGAATGTGGTTTTGTAAACGGACAAACATGGAGCTATGAATATCAAAGATGAAGTTAATGATCCTATGGAAGGAGATGATCATGCGCCAGAAAACACAGTTGAAGATGATGGTACAAATACATTGATCCATGCCAAATTTAGTGGCAGAGCTGATCATGATGATCAAGATGGCTTTGATGATGTTCATGATTTACCTGTACTTGACAAGGCATACGAGCCCCTTTATGAAGGCTTTGAAACAACTCTTCTCTCTGTTGTATTGCTATTGTTGAACTTGAAGGTTATGAATGGTTTATCAAACATAGCAATCTCATGGATGTTAAGGTATGCCATATATGTCATCTTTTTTCATCTATTTTAATTGTTGTTAGTTCATCACTAGTAAATAAAAGATGAAATATGTACCATTAATATTCTTTATATGAACAAATTATTTTTTGTTGTAGATTGATTTGTGAATTTTTGTTACCACCATCAAATATTTTACCTCGCTCATACCGAGATTTATGTGTCATTATGAAAGATATCAGAATGGAGTATCAAACAATAGATGCATGTCCCAATGATCATATTATATATCATTAACAACATGAATTTGCAACAGAATACCCAGAATGTCATATCAATAGATATCAAACAAATCAACTAACAAAAAAGGTTCCTTGCAAGGTTCTTCATTATATTCCCATTATTCCACATATGCAATGGTTATTTAGTTGTGAAAGCTACGCTAATTGGGATGGATCACCATGCATGGAATAGAAGTGGGATATGACATTCTTCGAATGCCCGCAGATGGTTTTGCATTTAGGGACATGGAGGAAAAATGGTCAACACTTTAAAGAAGAACCCTAACTGCACTTTCATTAGGGAGCGCTCGTCAATCCATTTGGAGAGCTGAGATCTATTTACTCGTGGCTCCGTTTGTTATCAACAAGCAATAACGTTCTCCTTCCATGGATGTCAATAAAGAGGGAGCACATAATGCTGTCAATGATTGTTCCGTGTATTTGTTTACATCAATTTTCTTTAACTAAGTAACAATCTCATTTGTATTATTTGTTGCATAATGACTTATATTTTTTATTCAATAGTCATGTACATTAATTTATATATATTGCAGTAAAATGGTTATAATAATTATGTAATATTTATGTTCATTCAACTAGGTAAGTACCAAGTTAAAGATATGAATGTATATATCGAGCCTCTTATCGACGAGTTACTAAATTTATGGAATGGTGTCACTATGTATGATGTCTCTAGACCAATAGGACAAAAACAATTTCAATTCCATGCAATGCTTGTATGGACAATTCATGATGCCCCAGGGCTAGCACATTTTTGTGGTATGTTATAATGTTCGACTGCAATTTAACAATATTTAATTTGATGAAGTAGATATGAATGTTTTTAAAATAATCTATTCATTACATATAATTATAAAAATTGACATATTTAATCCAATCATATATATTCTTGTAGGTCTTCAAACAAAGAGAAAATTTGCATGTCCAATTTGTGGTCCAAAGATGAAATCTCGTCGTTCAACAATTTTAGGAAAGTAGGTGTTTGATGGGTATAGGCACTTCCTCCATAGAAATCATAAGTATCGAACTACTGAAAAACATCTTTTCAATGGGAAAGAGGAGACTACATCAAAACCACGAAGAATGTCACCTCACCTAGATGGAAGTTGGAATATAATAGAATTAATCATCAAGGTTATACATCAAATCAAATTGTTTATCTATTATATATGATATGTTTTGAATTTATATTTTTATATTGTGTTGTGTTTACTCATGTTGTAATTGACAATGATTGTTGTTAATTTTTTTGACTTATATGCTTCATGAAGGTTGTCAAGGCATTAATGGACGGCTTTCACAAGGACTGAAAAGTTATCCTAGAAAATTTGGTAGGTTTCCCTACTATGAGCAGCTACAAATTGTGCATTTGTTTGATACAATGCATATCAAAAAGAACACAACAAAAACATTATAGAAAATATTAGATGGAAGGTATGACAAAGAAAAAATTGTCAAAATTTGTAGTGACATTCAGGAAGCCAATCATACAATGAAAAATGCCATTCAATTGAATAGTGATGGAGACCAAATTAATATAAGTGCCCTTCCTTGGTTATTAACAGAGCAGCAAAGCAATGCTATAAAATAAGTCATATAAAAAAATTGATTTCCCACAAGATTTGCTGCGAACATAAACAATATAATAACAAAGAAAGGTGAATTTGGGTCAGGGATGAAAACGCATGATCGGCATACCTTCATTAAGATAATAATTTGGTATATTATATACACTTGTATAATGCATGTACTTTTTAGTGTATTGTGTTTACTACTTTTAAAAAAATAATGAAAAGATCATTTTATAATTGTTGCAGTACGTTCTACCTCTATCTCTCCCAGACAACTTTGATAACAATGTCAAGCAAGTTATATATGATTCTGGAAAATAAATGAGGTAAGTAGCGAGATTTGTTCAATTAAGTTACAGTATACATCTTATAATTGCCATTTTTTTATTTACATTGTGTATTACTATATATTTTGTTAAATATGGATTAATATATTTAATGTGAATCACTTGTAGATGGCTATCATCTAAAGAAATCCATAAAGAAGATATAAATTATTGAAAAAGAAAAATTTCTTGTCTAATGTGTGAAATGCAAAATGTCTACCTTCAACATTTTTCAATGCACAAGAACACTACCTCATACACCAAGTTGAGGAGATTGAATTGTGTGGACCTGTACACACAAGGTCAATGTGGATGGTTGAGAGGCACTTGAGATTTTTGAAGGCTTTGGTTAGACAAAGAGCACATCCTGAGGGTTCTATGGTGGAAGGATATATGGTATACAGGCCATGGTGTACATTAGTGAATATTCCCTAAGTTGCAGCAAAGATCCGTTTAGATCATTTGGATCCCAATATGTTTCAATTTAAAGGGAGTACACATTTGGGGAAAGGTGATTGAGGGAAAGTGAGGAGGTAATTACATAAGATGGTCATGGAGATTAGTGGAATGCATTTACATATGGTTTTATGCTTTATATTTACTTATTTAATTTTTAATCTTCCAATATACATCATTATAAGTGGAGTCATATTGGTATTTAACTAATTATCGTGGATTGTGAATTTCAATTTCATTTTAATTTTGGTCAGAAGTGGGATGCACTACATTTTGCTTTCATCAACAATCTTGATTGGATGATGGTATGGATTGAACAATGTCAACAATCTAGTTGCACATTAACATGGGAAGGTGTGGCTTCATTGGTTAAAGAAGCTCATCGTAATGGAAATTCCAATGTTACACAAAGGGAAATTGATTTAGCATATGGTTTAAGAGATAAACAGGTACGTATAAATATATTAATCACCCGTATTATTTAATTATTTTCAAGTATATTGATGTATATATATCTTGAGATTGTTTTCTTTGCATACATTCGGCCAAGAATAAATATGTTTATCAACTGACGATATTGCAATAATTTTTACATGTTTGACATATTGTAGGTGAAACTTTTCCTAGGGCTATGTGGTGCAATGGTTCAAATTTTTGAATCAAAATTTTTGGATGGTATGAAGAAAACTTGTGATTCTAATTATAATCTGAGTCTTTTAGGTGACTAATGTCTTTCATCTAGAAGCGACATACATCTAGAAGTTTGGAAAATCGATACTATGGGATTTTTGGATATTATGCTTAAGTGTGAGCTTTAGAGTGCTGAGAATTAATTTTGGTACAATGGAATCCTATGAACACTGAACTCAATTAGATAAAATAATGATCTAGAGAAGACTATTAATTGAACATAGTAATGGATTTACCATAGTTAATACAAAGTTTGATTGGTATTTGAAATGAGCCATATGTTCTTCCAAGCCAATGTGAGCAGGTATTTTACTCAGAGGTTCCAGGTAAATCGGGTTGGTCATTTGTTGTTAGACATGATCCAAGAGGAAAGGCGAGGTAAAGTATAATGTGGTGGAAGAAGAATCTTTGAAGAACTAGAAGATGATGTGAATGTTGGTAGAATCATGATGTGATTGATGATGATGTCCCTAATGAAGATGTCGAAGAGGAGGAACTAGATGGTGATGATGTAGGAGTTAATGTTCATGAAGATGACATCTGTGTGCATGATGACATTATCAAAACTGATATCGATGATGATGATGATGATATGACCAATCCTTACAATGTCAGATCTGGATCGGATGATACAGACAAAAAGTTGGATGAAGAAGACGATCAATGACATTGAAATGTATAAGTTACTTCATTATATTATCTATTTGATATTATTAATTTATTGATAGCATTATATTTGACTTATGTGGTTACATAATTAATTCATGATTTTTTTAATTTTTATGCCATTACATAAATAATTTAATGATGTACTTTTTAATGTTTGAAAGGTCAAAAAATTGAAAAATTTCAATAGTGATGTTAACAACCTTGAAACTAGTGTGTTTTATGTTTCATGTGATCATAAAAGATTAAAAAGTTAGTTGTAGAGGTGGTTGTTCAGTGGTTGACATGTATGTTGGTTCTTTTTACAATGTAACCAGGTTTGTCTTCTAATGTACCTATGGAATTGCCAATTCCAATCGATGATCAGCTCAAGGACCCTAAGACCAAGCGATGAGGACTTTAAAAGCCCTCATACACTTAGAACAAGGACCACAGGAGGGTGATCCCATAATGTGGTGTTTACAAACCTACACGCACCATTATTATAAACAACATTAACAATAGTAGATGATCTCATAATAGCTCAACCACTGATCAGATAATATCAACTAGAATTGGGTTGTTCATAGACAATATCAACTATCTGGAGCGTGAGATAACTAAACACAATCCATTGTATAAGATAGTCAATGATTTGCAATTTGTAGCAAGCTCTAGGCAAAGACAAATAAATACTTAACTACACGAATACTTAACCGTCCCAAGTGCCACTGTCCATTGCAAGAGTCAAATTCATAAGCATCTGGGGTTTATAACTTGATTTAATACATCATAAGATGCGACAATGTTAAAATTACAATTTCATGGGTGTGCATTTCCACCTGGACTACTTATCAAATCCTTATACAACACCTCAGCCTATAATCCCATTCAAACATTTTGATTAATTCCTTGAATTAAAGCTCAAATAATCATACACACCACAACAGTGAGATGGATAAAACAACCCTTAGTTATTTCATTGAAAGTTTAGATATGCATGTACAATGGAGAGACATGAGCTCGAATTTTCATTTCAACTCAAATGCTAGTACTGTTATACAACATTAAATCTCTATGAACTCAAAACCTATTACATAATGACTCAAAACCTAAATTTCATTTCTCTAAAACTATCGGACTTTACAATTCGCTCTGCAACTTCACCTAGACTCGACAAAAATTATCTAACTTGCTAACCCATACTTCTGGCCTTGAAATCCTTCTTATAGAAAATGAAGGAGAAAACAAGCACCGGACCAGAAAGTACACATGTACCAGTCAATTGGAGGACCTGGCGATATTCCAAAATTTGTTACAACAGCCACCACCTTAAAAAATATTCTTGTTCAAAAATTGTTACAACAACAATCATCTTGGACTATATTCTCGTTCATCATGTCGACAAAGGAGGGTTGATGCAATAACAAAAAACTACATGAAACCCATGCCAAGAAAGTCATCCATACAAAACTGGAAACGTTGTAACCACAACATCTGATTTGCCACCTGTCGGTAGCCCACTCTTTTTACTCATCATCATTCAAATACTTAGCCACCCACGTCTGGTATTCTTCGTCAGTTGGCGAGTCAAAATTAATCACCTCTTTTACCTTTGTACTATAAGGAAAATACTTTACCGCTACCTAATTAGCATCTCTTTCAAAAGATTCCAAAAATGAGCCAGTACCAATAATCTTATCCATATAATTTACCAACAAATCATTATCTAAGTCATCACAAATTATTTTAATTTGATTATTGATGACTTCACTTGCTTGATCCTGCCATTGTTGGAGTGTTCTAATTCCCCCCTACTCATCATTTATATCAGGTAACAGTGTGTTACCCCAATCATTTAAGTTCTTTACCAATTCCCTAATCTTCCTACTTAGATCATCTGGTAAGGTCTGAAAACCTTGCAATGATTTAACTAATATATAAATAGGCTTCAATGATTGAGGCCTATTATTTACATCAAACCTTGAGGCTTTATTCATAACATCTAGATTATTTTCCCTAAGGATCAAATTTTGAATTATTGGAATCACTATCCCTTGATCCCTATCAATATTATTTATTGCTTCAAATAGAAAAGAATACAAAGAATGTATAGAGGATAGTTTATTATCCACCTTTTCATTTAAATGCTCTAAAACAAGAGTAATAATTTATTTATTTTTAAAGAAAACCCTCCTCTTTTTCCCTTAGTGGTGTCTGTAATTGATCAATTTTCTACATGAGCTGCCTCTTTGTTGGAGAGCACTTTGTTTCTTCATCAACTTGTTCTAGAGGAGGGGTAAGAGCAGGATTTTGAATGGGAGACCCTAGTGTAAAAACATTTGGAGAAGCAGGAGGCATTGACCCTGTTGTGGGAGGTGATGTGCTGGTTCCTGGAGGATTGGATGTTTCCCCAGTATGTCTATACTTGAACCTTTCTACTTCAGTTTGTAGCTCAACATTCTTCTGTTGCATTTTAATATATTTTTCAATTAAAATATTATACTTCTCCATTAGGATCTTTCTTTTAGCCTCCTCCCTTTCAGTAGTCTTTTGGGCCAACTTGGCCACATTCACAATTAAACTAGTGGCTTCAGTTGTTGTAGTCTCTGAAGCCCTCTTTATTATTAATCCTCCTTTGAAATTTGGATTAATATCAGCAATATCTGAATTTCTTCCTTGTGGAGCCAATGCCCAAATTGCCAAGGTCTCATATTCTTCACTGAAGGTAGAGTTTTGTAATGTTGTCTTAACTTCTTCTTCAAAATCCTAAAAAGGATTCTTGGACTTCATAATAGCATTGAAAGCCACTACATCTACGATGTGCCATTCAGGAAAAATCAAAACACCAACCTGATTCACTAGTTGTATTCCTTCTTTAGAAGTGATGTTTTTGAACTCTTCCATTAGTTCAGCTTTCACTTCTTCATCATTCTCCTGATCTGACCTGTCAAGCCTTAGTTCTCTTCTCTCCTTGCATTTATTTTGATATTCCTCAAATTTCATCCTCCATGCCAATTGCAAGAATACAAGAGTCTTTACAAATGCATTATCATCTAAGAACTCCTTGCAAACCTCCATTCTTGCATCCTGCACACTCTTACCCTTCATATCCAAATCGGATAGAACCAATTCAGCTGACTTAGGAGGGGATGGCATACCAACCTGCATGTCTTGATCAGTAAAAATAATTTCATCTGTGAGATCTGTTGATTGTGTCTTTATGCACTTCTCAACACAGGCAGTGCGTAGATGCACTACCTCTCTTGAAAGACAATCTCCCACAATCGAGTTGCAGAACACTATCCCAAGGTCTCTCGGGTGTCAGGTCATAACAATGCTAAAATACCTCAGTAGTTTGATGTGATTTCCTGGAATCACAAGGCGGCCTTACAGAAACACAAAGTATGGGCACAAAGCATGAAGTTGGATCTTCAAAAAAAGAGTTTTTAGCATGAAAGCAGTTATGTCTTGGCTGTAGGTTCAAACAGCAGTCTCAAACTCCATCTAATCGTTAGATTTGGCTTTATAAAGTGCAATGAACCTTGGTGTTGTTCAGTTTCTAAAGAAAGTGAAAAAAGAACGAAGGGGAAGAAAAGTTCCTAAGCCTAAAGTTTGCTGCGAACAGTGATAATGGAGTCCCTGCAATGGACAATTCCTTCAAAACAATATCCCACTTAACCAGGGATTTCATAGTATCATGGGAATCGTGCAATCTTCTAAGGGCTACAGATTTTTATCCTTCATCCACCACATACATGCATGAACTAAAGATAAGTGTTTGAAGCAGCTTAAATCAGGTCTAGGCTAACTTTGCAAAGCTATCTACCTTCAGCAAACAGCAAAAAGTATGGACTAAGGGATCATCAACAAAGCAGGAATTTTCATGAGCAATGCATGACATTCCTAGAGTATCCAAATAACATGAGCGACTAACTAAACGACAAAGAGATCTAGAAGCTAACATTTTAATATTGGAAATTGAATCAATGAACATGAGAAAAAATAAAGGAAATGCACCAAGTCAATGCTATTTCTCTTTCATAAATTTCAGCGACATGCCTTTACAACAACTCAACTCTACTTTGCAAATGAAGAGTGCTCATTTATAGTTTTCAAAAAACCAAATGAATGGCAAATTCATTTCCATTGTGTCAGCCCGCGATTCATTACAAATTAGGGTTTCCACCTACCCCAAAATAGTTACAATTAAAAGCATCTTGTCTTTCCCTATTTGTCATCTAGTGGATGACACTACATTACAAGATCATGGCTAATTGTTGTTTCTTTGAGCATGTAGCTACTCTTCAGGAAGTCTTCTTCCTTAGTGGTGTCGGGTTGCTCCTCGGAGGGCTGCGTGTTCAATATGTCTTGAGGATTCTGACTGGAGCTTATGGAGTCTCGAGGATCTAGCACATCTCAATGCAGTAGCTCCATTCTTTGGCATTCTCTTGGCTGGCTTCGGTCCTCATCATACTGAGCCTAATCAGAGAGCTCACGATGTCCAGAAGACACTTGACTGATGAAACTCCGGTCGTTGGCCCGATATCTCCGTTTGTCAGATCCTTCATCCTTTTCCCTCAAAATACGACCTGACCTTTTCCGCATCTAATTGCACCGTGGGCATATCATGGCCCGTCATCAGCTTGAGGTACTCGGCGCATTCTGCTCGGATCTCCTTGATCCACGCAATATCCAGATCTATTCTGCCCTGGATCTGTTCCATCCTCTCTTTGCGGTTGATGAGGTCTCTGCGCCATATGTCCACCAACCAGTGATCTTCCTTCCTCAATTCTAGCTTTTCTTCCCACATGCTTTCTGGCATTTGAAGGATGGCCTCAACCTTCGGGAAGGCAGAGTCGTAGATCGCAGGGAAGTTGGTGCAAAGCTTCCTCGTGCCCTCCAAGGACTGAATCAAATCTAGGAACCTGTTGGCTATCTGTACAACCAAGCCAATCCCTACGTTTCCGACCTTCGCAACCTACTGGAACCAGTCCTCCGTGGTCTTCTCTAAGTTTTTCCTCCTCTCCAGCTTATCTATTTGCTCCTTGGAGAGTAGTTGTGGTGTGGCCGTCGAGGTAGTGGGGAGGTCGTCTATTGAAGACCACTGTTGGATGTAGTCGGTTAGGGCAGCAACCTGCGCCTTTAGCTCATCTTTGGTGGTCTTATCCTGCTTAATCAGATGCACCACCGTAGCCACTGACTCCTCCAGATGTCCGACCTTCTGTTCCCTGGTGGCTGTCCCTAGGTCGATCGTGGAAATGTTGTAGCTTACTCCGGTCTGGCCAACAGTTGGCGTTGCTACTTGTGCAGCCTGGGAGCCAGAAGCGTCCATGGTTATCCTGGAATGGACCTTAGGCTTCTTCTCCTTCTTCATTGTGGCTAGAGATCGAGCCAAGATGGCCTCCAATCTTGACCTCGGATCGCTCAGGATAGGAGTAATCTTTTCAAGTTGCTTTTCTAGCCAGTTGGGCACGGCGGATTGGTCCTTGGGTGTACCATGGCTGCCTTCACCTGTCTCAGTCAGGGGCAAGACTTCTGCCTCCTTTTCCTTTTCAAGTTCCTCCTTTTCCCTCGTAGCATCCTCCTCTTCGTCAGAGTCTTGATAGAACACGAGGCTTTTTACGGGTGCCTTGGTGGTCAGTATCTGAGTGAGATCCTATTTTTTTGCTACCTCTTCTTCTTTCCTCTTCTTAGCAGCCTCGGGCTCGGGGCTCCCTACCATGTGGGTCTCTGCCTCAGTGATATCCTTTTCGGGCTGCCCCTCTGGTGGCTGTCCCTCTTCACCACATGGTGATGGTTCCACCCCTTTTCCAACATCCTCATCAGAAATCTGAATAATTTTCCCGGCGCCCGAGCCATCCTCTCCATCCCCGCCCTCAGAGGAGCCCGTCTCTTCTTCCTCATAAGCAACCTCGTCAATGGTTCCATGCTCATGCTCGGGTTGCTCGTAATAGTCATCGGCCTCCTCCTCCATAGGCTTTGAAGCCTCCTGCTCCAGCTCCTCCGTCTCCTTGGAAATCTACATGGTGGCCTCCATGGTCGGCAGACCTATCGGCGGTTGCGACGGCTGAGCTGTTGCGAGGGCTTGGGCGAGGGCAGCTTGGAGAGCAGGGTCCATTAAAATCTGCGAGAGCCCAGAAGGGAGACTCTGTAGGTGCCGTGTAATAGCCTCGGGCACGCTAGAAAGGGGAACAGGCGATGGTATTGTTGCCAGAGGTAGCGAGGTGATGGGTGACATGGCAGCAGCAGAGGAAGGGGAAGTGGTCATGCTCAAGGAAGAGTCAATATTGACTATAGACCCGGCCGAGGGCGAAGAGGCAAGGTGGACAGAAATGTCCACCGCTTGTGGGGATGAGGCGGTTGCGGCCTGAGAGGGGGGCAGCACACTTGGGGGAGGAAGGAGCAAAGGAGGCTGCGCCTCCGTTGTGATTAATGTCCTTTTGAGCTTCTTGGGAGATGAGCCTCCCGTATCCTTTGTTGCTTGTTCTTCGGAGCCCCCAGACTGTGTTGTTTCTGCCTTTTTCTCTTCCGTGACCTGGTGATGGGGGGAGACTTGGAATTCTCACCCACGGATGGGGAGGCGGTAACGTCCTCCGTGGCGCTCGGCTCGCTTTTTAGCACTTCATATGTAAGAGTTACCCCCTGTTGCTTTAATTGTTCCACTTGCCCATCAACCCACTCCTTGGTGCGAGTTATGATTGGCTTTGTGATAATATCCAGGTCCTCAACCTCCTGCTCATCCCAGTCGATGGAGTGGATTTTCAGGTCGGCAACCGCAGGATACCTCGGGTGCACCAGGGTGGATTCATCTTCCTCAAGCTGGTCTGGCACCGGAAACAGCTGCACTCTCCTTAAAAATTGCACTGTCATTCGCATGTAGTGTCTCTGGCAGACCTCCTTATCATCTCTACAATCTACCCAAAAATCTTTAACATGGTACAAGTGGGCGTATGACGGCCCCAGCGCCTTCCTAACGTGGCCGTGGGGGTCCATTCGTGGGCGAGCCGTGTACCACTCAAGGTTGTACTCTTTGAGTTCCTTTTCTGAGTTACCGGCGCATTGAGATGTTTGCAGCCGATACTGGCCCTAGCCGAGGATCATGGGATAAGGGATCCCTGCTACGTGCTTCTGGCTGAAGACTGCCTGAATATGTTGAAGCTGCCGGGAAAGCTCCAAGAGAATAATCCTATCATTTAGGTATCTGGGCAGCTTATTCGGCTGTTCCGTGAATCCCTGGGCACGGATGTAAGTGAACTTGGGGAACTGAATGTATAAGAAGGCATACTCCTTCAGGAGTGCCCTGGCGTTGTGAGATATCCTTTTCTCGAAGTCCCTGGCTATCAATCTGATAATATGGCCTATGAAGGCATCATTGATCCAGTGGTACTCCTTTTTGAAGTAGTGGTATTGTAGCTGAGGGTACCGGTCAAAAGGCTTAAGCCCTCGTTTGTGATCTCCATTCGGCACCATGAAGAGCCCACTATATTTCCTCTGATCCGCCAATGAGTACACCAGGTACGAGGTCATATAGAACTTGTTGCTTTTCTTGATATTCACGAACTGCTCGTGGAAGTAGTTGCTGATGATACTCCCCCAGTCAAACGAGATCTTGGTTTCCACATCTTCATTTCCTCGTATGATCTGCTCAATGTAGTAATCCATCCACTCCTGGAAGTAGGCGGCTGCTGGGAGGCCCATGACTCTGCTTAGCATAGTCACCAAGTCATGATAGTCTTCTTGAAAATTGCTGCAGAACAGCTCTTGGGGAACTTTTGCAGCGCTGCCCCGCTTCTCCTTCAACCAGTAAACGTTGATTGACTTCTTGATGTTCAATGGATTGGCATCCCATGCCGCCTGACACTGCTCCAAAGTGGGGACTTGCATATGTGGGAATATCGGAATGTGGAATGTTTTCCTAATTCCTTCCGGAGACATGTCGGCAAGGATATTCCCTTCTTTGTCCACGATTGTCCGAGTATCAATTGATGAGCTACTCGTGAAAACCATTACCATTTCGAGGTGCTATTAGGAAGTGTGGAGAAAGGCGGCGACTTTTAGCGGTCTGCTTTGGCGTATCAATTGGGCATTCTTTGTTTTGGGATCGACCTTGACCCTCTGGGTGAACTCATCTATGTCCACCTGGCCTATGTTGGTGTCCGAGATCTCTTTCCAGTCAGTCGAGACCTTCGACTGGAGCGGTTCACCCTGAAATTGGAACTTCATTTGGTCTTTGTCGTCTTTCCCATGGGCGGCCCTTCTAGATTTCTTACCCTTGTCCCTTTCGGTAGAGGCCCCTGAAGTTCCTGCGGCCGATTCCATATATCCTGCAGGCAAAGGGCGAAGTTAGCACAAGAAAACACTGAAAACGTTAATGTTAGTCCGTATTGCGAGCATATTATATAACCAACCATTCAACTGCATCATAAATTTAATTCTCTAATGATATTGATTTCACTTTAGGGCAAATGAGCAATCCGGGC
>VDFB02021635.1:0-56775 GCA_007258455.2 Sequoia sempervirens
CAACTCAAAATTATTCACATTGAAGGAGATTCTTTAAAAAATTTAATGCTTGCAAGAAATGGCAAGAAAAAAATCTAAGTAATTTCATACAATTAAAACCAGTTTGGGAGGGGGCGGGGAGCCTAGCTCGATTGGCTAAAGAATCCTATTGCAGGAAAGAGGTCACGAGGTCTAGTCTCCCCCCAAACCTATGGTATCAGAGGGTGTGTCACACCAGTGCCACCAATGACATGAATTTTTTTTACCAGGAACACTGTAGTTTATAGGGGGCAGATACCAGACCAATTCCTGCAGTCTACAAAAAAAAAGAAAAAAGAAAAAGAAACTAGTTTGGGAGATCCTTGAGGGTCTCACTTTAGTAACAATTATATATTTCTATAGGGAAACAAATTCTATAGTAGATGTCCTAGCAAACCACACTTGCAAAATAGAGAAAAAAGGCCTACAAATCGATTCATCTAATTTTCTCAACTTAGAGGATTTGACAAAAAATATTCACAAAGGTCAAGAGAGGAACACTCATAGGGTCTCAAGTTAGGGGCATGGTTAATGAACTGATTTTGTAGTGTTGTGTATAGAGGTTTCTGGGAGAAATGTATTTTCTTTGCATTTCTATGCCATTGGTTTTTAGTACTTGTGGTTTTGAATGAGAGTTGATGGTGTTGTTCTTTTTCCTATGTCAAGAGGATTCATGTTTCAGTGTATCAAAAGAAGGTCTTCTGAATTACAAGGAAATGTAGTGTTTGGTAGTATTTTCTGGTTAAATAGACTATTTATAATCTTTAAGTGAGATTTTTTGTGAAAGAATTTGTTGGTTTCCAAGTTATTATTGGATCATATTTAAGTTTGTTGTCTGGAAGTTTCAGATTGTTCAAAGGAAGCATGTAATTCAAATTTCAATGTGTTTTCATGGGTAATGACTGACTTGGTGTTTACACTACATTCAAATATGTTCAAGTGTTTATGAAGGCGTATCATGGAGTGTGATATTTTATTCCTAAATATGTTTTTTTTTGGTTCACTTTCATTCCTATCCACTGTGGTAATGTTTACTGCTGACCTAATTTGAAATTGCAAAGTGTGAAGCATGCATATATGACCTTGGAGAAGGTTTTCAAGGTTGAGGATGGTATAAGTATGAGTTGAGATGTTGAAGGTTGATAAGATAGAAAGGATATATGTGTGTGATTCAAGTGATGCAAATTTTTGAAGAGTAGAGTGTGGGTTTGAGTAGAGCAGTGCAAACTTCAAAGTGTTGGACTTCTGAATGTAATGAGCTGAAGGTGTCTGCAATCATTCAAACAAGACTACAAAGGTGTTAAAGCTATTTTGGTGGATTATCTATTTCATTGAGAATTTTTTCTCTATGTAACATTTCTCTTCTATCTTCTTATTATTTTTGTTGTAGTGAGCCCTGGATGTGAGCCTTTGTGGACAGTGTGTCTTATTCTAGTAGTGAGACCGTGTATCACTTTCTAATTACTTATATTATGAGCTAATCCTCACCATGGTTTTCCATCATTAGGTTTTCCATGTAAATCTGGTCTCTTCTGTATGGTGTTGGTTGTTTCAATTTTTATTATCTTCTTTTCATGTTTAAATATTATAACAGACTAAGGGTTTAATGAATGCATGTGGATATAATTACTACTGAGTGTTTAGATGTTTTAATTTGGTATAACTGATTCACCCTCCTCTCAATTGGCTTTTTCATTTACCATACATGTACTATATTTAATATTTATTTATCAGTCACATACATGTGTACTTGAGAGGGCCATGTAATTAAGAGATAAAGGGTTGATAAAAATAGCATAAAAAATCAAACGCTATTATTTTATTACATATATTTCTTAATTTTTTATTCATAATTGATTATTATAGTTAATATTATATTTTAAGAGGAAATATAATAAATACTATTTAATCTTATTCCAAATTACATATCCATAAATATCAAGTTTTCTATTCAACAACCCTTGTGTGAATATCATATCATCTAATATGGATATTTTTTATGGCCACATACATCCTAAGCATCCCTAGACCCACAATATAGATAGACCAATAATTTCAAAAAATGTGAGTTGATTTTTGAGACATAAGAGCTTCACCCTTGTTATGTTGTATAAAAATTCTATTATGTTGCAAGAAGCCCTACATGAGGGATTTGATGTATTATAAATTCTTCATCTTAACATTCTCCTTCATAATGGAAGGGATTGTGATGTTTTAAATGTATTTCACTACTATGTATCATTTTTCCTAGTCTTGAGAAGAATCGCCCCTCTCAATACTTTGTATATTATTTACCTCTAACTTGAAATTCACACAGATCAAATTAATTAAAAATATCAGTGAGGGAAAAATCACAATAGCTTTTCTAAAAAAAAAATGGAACCTCATTTCTATTGAATGAAGGATGGTCAAAACCTATCCACCACCTCTTATAAAAAAGTATATTATTAATTGGTGTTGGAATTTTTAAATAAAAAACCTCTTGAAACTTAGATACATGAGTGCATTGGTTCATGGATCAATTAACAATGCATAAAAGATATATTTTGATATTTTCTTCTCTTCACTTATTGGTATGAAATTTAAAATAAAACTTCTCTATTTCATCCCTCTTATTGGACCGCATGTTTATTTGAATAATCTTGAAGTCTATATGAGAAATTATAGATTCTAATGATGAGTTCAAGGATGTATGATGGGAACTAGTTACATTTGGGTTTTCAAACCTAGATCAACCAATGGTTAGAGTTCCCATTTTTTGTTTGAAATTTCACCTATTATGTTTTCTTGTGTTTAAGGATAATGTTGAGCACCAGATGGAGGATTTTGTTGAATCTTTGGTTGTCCTTTCTTTTAACTACCTGGTCTAAAGTATTTTAAATTATTGAATGTTACAAAGTATTGAATGAAAATAATTGTAAAATAAATGTTCTATTCAATTTATACCACTCAAAACCTTAAAACCTTAGCATTTGGTTTTGGAGAGATAGGGTTCTGGATAAAATGAAGTCAATCTTTGTTATTTATTGGTTTTTATGAAATTTCATAATAGGAGCATGTTATAATACTTTCAAATTAGAATTTTCTCATGTTATTTCTTGGTAGTGATCAAGCCTACCTTAAAAAGACCAAAAAGTGATTGTGTCCACTTTTTGATTCCCAAAATTTGTGCACATGGCCCTATGCAATGTAAAAACCCCTCAGGAGATAAAATTCCTCAAGGAACCTATAAAATTATAAGATTTTTGAAAGTCCCTATGGAATTTGAAAACCCCTAGGGACTTTTATCCTTAAGGAACTATGGTGTTAGAAAAAGGGGGTCTAGGGTGTAAATCAAATTTCTTCAATATCACAAGGGAAAGGGGTACTAAAATTGATCTCAAATACCGACTTGGCTACTAACCTCAATGCAAGAGCTAGAATGAGGGTTGAAGGTTTTAGTACCCTTTTTGGGGAATGATTGGAAATGAATGATTGTTTTAAGTTTACAATTTAAATATGTGCCTAGGTTAACTATAAAAATATAGCAAGCTAAGATGATTTTCAAAAAATGAAAATTAGATAAATAAAATTATTTCTTAGAATAACAAATATTAGGAACAGGGGAACAAAGGAACCTACCATATGAAATTGGACTTGATATGGCTAGATAATGGTGTTGGGCACCCTAGAATATGAAGTTGGTATATACAATATTATTTCAAGCTCCTATTACTCCATTTTTATGGGTTGTTCTTGTCAATTCTTAGTGTTAGAACATTATCTATTGCAAATAAAATCCACTTTCTCTAATTCATTAACAAATATGACTTGAATTATTGAATAAACAATTAGATATACAATATTCTTCTAAAACCACTTTAGATTTGTAACTTACAAGAAAGAGAGAAAAATATTGTTTTGTATAGGTGATTTCCTAATTTAAACCCTATTTTGGTATTTCTACCTCCACAATAGCTAGATAATGGGGTATGTGCAAGATCATGGAAAAAATAGGCCCTTAAGTAGCGAAAATACAGAAAAATCATAGTTAGGAAACTTGACGTAAATATTTGAATAAGTTATCTATATTATTTCAAAAATATGTAAGAATAAAATTTGTAGTAAATTGAATGTAGTTTCTAAACTACTAGGTTTTTTTTTTTTAAAATATCTATTTGGTGAAAATTTGAAATTTCAATGCAGTAGCACTTAAATTTTAGGAAAAAATAAGAAGTAGGTGTTTTTCTAACCACCCTAACGACATCAAAATGATAATATTTTTATAATATTTTAGACATAAGTAGAGGACTCCATGTCTCGATGTGATGCATATTTATTTGTAATTTGTTTCCAAGTAAATAATTAATTATGATTTTTTATTACAACTTTTAAAATATAAAAACTCGTATGTCTGACCACCTTAACTTGGTCAAAACTTCATGAAATTCATTTTTTCTTTCTTAATCCTATAGTATGCAAAGCATAGAATGTGGAGCATGTTTGATTCAAAAAATATGATACTGTTTGAAAGCTATAGATGTTTTAAGTCAACCTATAAATCAGGACTTTAGTCGTAATTCAAATAGAAAATAAATAATAATTATTTATTAAATTCAAAGTAAATCATAATTTATATTGGTGGAAAGATGAGAATCTCTTTTAAAAATCCTTTTCATTTCATCAATTTTGGGTAAAAAAAGTCATCAGCCACATATCCTACACATACCCATCATATCGCCACTTTTTGGCCCATCGTGATCCTGCACATACCTAATGTAAAAGAGATCTTACCCTTAGTTGAGTAAACGATAATGGTTAAAATAAAGATAAATTAACATGTTCTATAACTTACCACTCAAATTTGCATTCCTTGATGGATTGAAGTCATTGTACTCATCACCATGAATGATAATTGGATGCTTGATTTGAATTCTTGCAAGTGTTAGTACTAAAAAAAAATGAGCCAAAAATATGAATGAACTCACATAAAAACGTGTCGTATTGCTAACATGATATTTGATTGAAATAATGTTGCAATAATTCTGCTAATTTTTCTCCAATAATGGGATTGTGATTTGAGGCTTGAGTCCCCATTCCTCGTGGCATTTTTTATTTTTATAAAAATTACCCTCTTTGTAGACAAATATTATTCCACTTATTATAACATAAATTTTATAGAACCAAAAATCCCACTATGACCTCCAAAATCCCCATGGATTTCCAAGAGTCCTTAAGGAAAAATAAACCCTCTCAAACACAATTCTTTTATATTCTTAAAATATTGAAACAACATGAAATGACAAGAAGAATTATTCTGAAAGGTAAACAACCTGAATAAAAAAAAGTAAGCTAAAAGAAAAAGGACAAAAAAGAAATAGAAGGAAAATGTAGAATCATGGGTCCATATTTTTCCAAGAAAAAAGGGGGTGTATATAAAAGGCTAAAAAAGGTAAGTCTACTACGAAAATTTTTCCAATAATTTTAAAATAAAATATTCCTTCAAGAACCTAACATCTTTAGTTTTGATTTACTAAACGAACAAGCGCTCTGTGGGAGCTAGAGTCCCTGCCATGAGCAGGGTTGTTTGCATGCAAAAGAACAGAAATAAACTCATATGAAAAAGAGAAAAATGATGAGATTTTAAAACATTGACAGGGCTGTTTGCATGCAAAAGAACAGAAATAAACTCATATGAAAAAGAGCAAAATGCTGAGATTTTAAAACAAGTCAAAGTTTGACAGCAAATAAACTGTTTACTCAATGGTAAGTCACAAAAACTAGAAGGTAATAAAGCAACATGCTTGCATCAACATCATATAATTGGAAGTCCAATGCCAATGGATCATTAACTGTGATAGAACATTATGGATCAAATCCCATGAATTCCCCTGAGATAAAATTGAAAATAAAGTTGTAAGAGTCTAAAAACTCTCTGTTCAAACTGTATGTATTAACATTGATATATACATTATAAAACCGATTTTCGAGGCCAAAGAGGACAAAGGCACTCCTATGTTTGAACTCAAAAAAACACCTGGGATTTTATCATAATTGCCAGAACTTCAGAGAAACTCTTGTATTTCTTGATATCAGCCTGTCATAAATGCTCGTAGTTTCCTGTTCAATTCCTTACTGCAACACATATACAAAGTTTGCACTATTAGAAAATTGAGAAAATTATAAACAAAATATGAGATTATTGAATTCTTCTGACTTTAGACCTGATGTGTTGGCGATCTGCCCCAGTTGTTGACAAAATCCCCCTGCTTTCATCGGCTCATCTGATAAGATAAGGAATAACATGATCCACAGAAGCCGAAAGGAAGATATTTGCTAACTTAGAATCTAGATTGAACTAACCCTAATGAAAGGCTATCTACCAAAATAGATTCTTTAGCAGGAGAGAGGAAGACAGCATTTTGTAAAAGTCAAGTAATTAGTTTGTGCATAATAAATAAGTACTTGTGCTAATTTGCAAATCTCTTCTTAGTTGGGTGGAAGTCCGATAACATTGTCCTGTTTGACAATTTCTATAATGCAGTTGTCCATGGCAAGTGTAAATGTTCCTTCTAATTGGAATTTGCGTAGCATGAACATCATCGTGGACATGTCTCTTTTGTAATTTAGATAAGGTATTGCAGCAAGTTGAGGGAAATTCTGTTCTAGCAATTCTTTCTATAGGTAACAGTCCAGATCTCCATTCGTTGTGTGTATTGTGCATTCAAGGAATTGCCTATATTGGAATTTTGTTGTTGTTGCGCATGTTGCGCACTGGACAATGTTATTATCTGTTGTTTCAGTAAGAAAAACTCTTTGGTCACAAGTCATGCATACCGGCTGGTATGGTGGCAGGTGGACATTCTTTGGTTTCAAGGTGCCAACTACATGGAATGGCAATGCAGATTTCATTAGAAGTTGCTCTAGGAACTAGTATAGATTGCATTGTGTCTAAAATAATCTAAATCTTTTGAAGAAAAGTGTACAATATTGTGAGGCTAGATACCTGTGTGCTGGTAGAAACCAATTTCCCGAGGAAAGCTTTAGTACATAGGTCATTCAGCTCATCAATGAACGTGGACTGTGTTTTTTGCATGAGTGTTGAGCCTATGTGTCTGCTACGAACAATGTTTTTGAATAGTACTAGTTGCTTTGTTGCTGATGCTAATAACATTCGCACTTTTGCATAGGGTGCTGTAAAGCTGCTAGGTACTATAATCTGTAAAGTGAACAATTTAGTTAGTTGTCATGGCCAACAATATGCATGATGAAAAGGATTTAGGGTGAGGTTTAAGATTATTGCATAATATCTTACAGTAGCTAAGTCATTGTGCGTGTCTCCATCTCTGATGTGTAGTTCATGTTGCGTCGGCATTTGATAGTGAGCAGTAATAATAGTAGCAACTGATCCAATTGGATAGCTATCTTTTGATTTAATAAGCTCTGAAATGGTTGTGTCAGGTATTAGTCTACGCTCTTTGCAGACTGTAGGAATGGTTTGCATGGTGGTTTTACTAGTGAACTGGAGACAGTAATCAACATTCCTCTGTCATATTTTGATTTTTTTTTAATCACAAAGTTTGTGATTTGAATACTTGTACCAGGCGATAGATTTGGCAAGAATATGTCAATCAATCTGTTGTTAATGTTTGATGTTATTGTCATTTGGCCATAGCTATCGACCAAGTCAAGATGTAGAATTGGTACTTTTGGTTGGGTTGGAGGGTTGTTGGTAGCAGCAGGGCCATAGATGACCAGGACATCACCTTCAAAGGCTACAGCCGATTGTTTTGTACAAATATCAAGTATGCTTGATGGCTAAATGGGTTCTGTCTCCATCCTGTAAATTGTAATAGCAGCAATAATAGAAATAGAATAAGCAACTGACACTGGTAAAAATGAAGTTACATATGGCATCAATGTTTTTAAATACTTGCCTCTTTTGTTGTTGGCTCTGACATGAACGAGCATCATCATTTTGAGGGGTGGCTATATGGCTGTGACCTTGTTCTTGAATCTCTTTTAAGCAAGCAGCGTCACTGGCAGAGGTGTCTACATCACTGATGGATTGTTTTGTACAAATATCAAGTATGCTTGATGGCTGAACGGGTTCTGTCTTCATCCTATAAATTGCAATAGCAGCAATCATGGAAATAGAATAAGCAACTGACATTGGTAAAAATGGTAAAAATGAAGTTACATATGGCATGAATGTTTTTAAATACTTGCCTCTTTTGTTGTTGGCTCTGACATGAACGAGCAACATCATTTCGAGGGGTGGCTATATGGCTGTGACCTTGTTCTTGAATCTCGTTTGAGCAAGCAGCGTCACTGGCAGAGGTGTCTACATCACTGATGGATTGTTTTGTACAAATATCAAGTATGCTTGATGGCTGAATGGGTTCTATCTTCATCCTATAAATTGCAATAGCAGCAATCATAGAAATAGAATAAGCAACTGACAGTGGTCAAAATGAAGTTACATATGGCATGAATGTTTTTAAATACTTGCCTCTTTTGTTGTTGGCTCTGACATAAACAAGCAACATCATTTCGAGGGGTGGCTACATGGCTGTGACCTTGTTCTTGAATCTCGTTTGAGCAAGCAACGTCACTGGAAGAGGTGCCTACATCACTGATGGACAAGTGTTAGCAGGTGTTGCTAGTGAGGATTAATGTGAAATACATAATTCTAAGACAGGGCAAAAGTATATTAAGAATGTGAGTACATATTTTCATCCATCTTTCGCTTGTTCGATGGCAGGTGTTCTGGCACCATTGAATGATCCATGTTATGGTGTCTAGCAAACGGGATTCTTGTTTTCCAAATGCTCGTATAGGGCATGCAATAGCAGATCTGTGCCAATGAATGGAACAAAACAAATTGAATGAAAAACATTGGTAGCAAGTAAACTAGTTTTCAAGCTTGTTGGTGTCAAGAGTAAGACATTTACCAGTTTGAAGAGGGTCTTGTTGCCGCAGTCTTGAGTCTATATAGCCAGTGCAAAAAAGGGAGCTGTAACATAGAGGCAGAAGCCAATGCAAATTATTAGAACACTTAAAAGAGCTTATCACTTAGAAAATAAATGGAAAATAGGTATACTAAAAGTTGACTTCATCTATATGTCCTACAGTTTTTAAACGCAGATTGGACTGACATTTTATGTATAGACATCTGATACTATTATTTTTCCATGTGAAGAAACTTGAGCCAGACATATACTATTCGTTAGTTTTATTGGATATGTATTTGGAAATTTAGCATGCCTGGCCATATATGGATTTGTTTCTGCTGAGAATTGGCAAATACTAATACAGATTTTGTATTACATTCAGAAAATTGGCCTCATGTTTTGCATCCTCGGAATACTAGGAACATTCAAGGCTTTAGAGTTTTCATATACAATGCAAGTAATCTAGATATGGTGGAAATTAAATACTGTCCAATAAGACTTCAACTTCAGCTATGCTCAATTTATAATTGTGCATGGCTAAACATCAGAGACATACACACATTGTAGCAAATGTAATTGGCAGGTGCAAAGTCAAGTTCGACAACTTTTGCTAGCATTCTACCTGGGTGGGCTTTGGAACAGGGTATGGACATTTATTAAAGGATAAAGGAAAGGTGATTGCTGTCAGATGTTATAGCTGCGACTAACCTGGTAAAAATGTATGCAAACTTTGGAGGCATAGACAAGGCACATGGATAGTTTGTCAGAATGCCTCACAGCATAAAGGATAGAGAAATTTTGTTATGTCAATTTTTTTGTTCCTATTGTTTCTGAAAGCTCGGTATATTGTTTCAATTGCTCTGTGGAGATGATTTCCTAGGCATAGAGCCAGAACTGGACTCAGTGGTTGTGGATGTGAATATGGGTATTGTGCTTATGGAAGAATCCAACGACATTTTATCCCCTTTCATTTAAATCTAAGAGCACTGCCAACATTTTTAGGGCACGTACAGAAGCTACAGGCTCTACAAATTCATACCCATATTCTTATGCTTGTTTTATAAGCCGCCTCCTCTCCTTGCAACCTAAGACAACATCCTCATTGTCAAGATTGGACGTTTAACAAAGCCAATATATGCACAAATCTCGAGCAATTCTTATAAAAATAAACTAAAAATGTCTGACCAGGTAGACAGCAAATTTGGAAGACCTTTGATCTTAAACAATTATTTTTCCATGTGAAGAAACTTGAGCTATATGCTTACCACATTTAGGATGGTCTAATCTTCTTGTACACTTGAGAATAGCTATCCGTGCATCAGCTTTAATTTGCATTGGTCTTCAATCTTCAAAGTATCGAAATAAAATTACAAATTACAAATGCAAAGTGAGAACTATTCTTTATCAATTGTACCATTCTTGGTATTCTGTAAACAATTTTGTAAAAGGGGCACACTTTGTTTGACAAAATTGAGCATGTTTTGACTATAGCTGGAAATGAAGAGATATTGCAAAGTGGTCTGTCCAATATGTATCTTGTATAGTGAAGTTGGCAACACCACTTTCGATGTTGCGTATCCAAAAGTGGTCCAATAGACTGCCTGCATGTGTCGTTGGCTTGTCAACAAGTAGTGACAGCTTGTGTTGTTGCATAAATTCAAGGAGTGCTTGTGTCTTTGTGGATTGTAGCATGTCAATGTTAAAGTCCCCAGCAACAATCAATTTGGAGGTTGGTGGCAATGAGCTGAGAATGTTTTCTATTAGGCTGAATAAATCATGAATGTGTGTGTTTGGTGTCAAGTACAAATTTGTGATACGTAGAGTGGTGCCTAGATGCAACAGGTCAATGGTTATTGATTCTATATAATTTGTTGCAAATGTCTGGATAGTTTGGATTGAAATTGTTTTCTTGAAACATGTTAGTAGACCATGAATATTGAATGCAGTATAGCAATTGCATGTTTTGTTAAGGAAATTGACATGGTCGAGGACATCGTCTCTTGTTTCCTGGAAACAAAGAACAGTTGCTTCCAGCAAGTCATAGTCATGGGCTATTTCTTGGGCATGCAATGCAAAGCTACGTGTATTCAAAGAACATAGGATGAAGTGGCTTGAACAGACAGGTGCAAGACTGTGTTGTAGTTTCCATTCTGCCAACGTCGTGAGGCGTTGCATCTCATTATTTACTTTTTCTAAAACCTTAAAATTTTGTTCCTGCAATTTATGTATGAGGTACAAAGACTCGATGTTCCTTACACATGATAAAGCAGTGTAAACAAGACCATGTTGGTACACTTTAGAGGGATCAAAAGCCAGTGTGTCCATTGTGAGACCTTGTGCTCTATGAATAGTTCGTGCACAGGCAAGCTGCAAAGGGAATTGTGCTCTTATGACTATTTTCATAGTTGTTCTAACTTTTCTAGTGATTCTTGTTATGGGTGTCCATGAAGGCAAAATAAAATTTGTGTATAGATGTTGCATTCTCTGACGACGGGATTTGCCAATAGCAGGGTCATTGAATTGAATCCACACAATGTCTTGTTGGTCAGTTGTATATGTTTTAAAAATGCCATCTGCACCATTGACAAGGCCATCTTGTGTGTCAAGGTTACCAGCTATCAATTCAACTAAAATGTCTTGTTTGAGAAAAATTGTTGCAGGCAAGAATGACTTGTCCAAGTGAAATTGGATGCTATCAATGGTTGTATCTTGTTTGTCCACTGCTTCTAGAACGAAGAGCTTTGTGGGTAAGTAGTCTAGCATTTTTCTGTTGTGCTCATCAACTGCATAATTTCTATGAAACAAGTATGGAAATCGTGGATCATTGGGGGGTGTCTTGTAGCAGATTGCATTCAAGTAGCTGATGTCTTCACTAGTTTGCTGAGAAGTTCTTGCCCGATTAAGTACAGAAATGAAATGTTGATCTGATTGTCTAATCACGCTGCGTAATTCAAAGCATTTGACATTGTCAACCCAAAACGTGTATGGCATTTTCTCTTTGTCTATTGTTGGTTCCTCGAATATCCAAGTATCACATATAGGCTGTGCTTGGTAGAAGTCTCCACAGAATATGATGTCTATATTGCCAAAAGGTTTTGTTGGTGTATGTTTGATTTGACGAAGTCTTCTATCAATGTTGTGAAGCATTCTCGAGCCAATCAAAGAGACTTCATCAATCAGAAGAATCTGCAACTGCTCAAACTTTTTGCTTAAGTGTCAGCTGTGTTTGAATCTAGCGGTAACATCTTTGAAGAATTGCATGGTAGATGAAAGATTGAATGTGCAGTGGTGCCACCTGCGTTAAATGCTGCTTTCCCTGTTGAAGCAACAACAATGCCTTTTGGTTTGAGGGGGTCACTGTCTAGCTGTTTATCGTAGAATCGGATCATTGCCTCGAAAATGGCTTTACCTATGAACGTTTTGCCAGTGCCTGCTCCACCTGTCAAGAACAAGTAGAAAGGTTTATTGGGCACTAGTCTTTTTGCCATTAGTACATCCTTTAGTACCGATTGTTGTTCTTTGTTCAATTGCCTTCGTAAATTGAAGTATTCCTTGTTGCTTAGCAGCAATGGGTGTGCTATCTCTAAAAACATTTTCTTAGAGATTGAGTCTGTGACCTTTCTACTTTTCATATGGTTTAGGTCGCTCATGATGTCGTATTTTTCTATGCCATTTTCCAATTTGTGTTTTTCAATTTCATTTGCAAGGTCAATTGTTGGGTGCATATCGTTGTCAACTGTCGTAGCAGCTTCGTCAATGTCACCCCATGTAGGAGCAATTTGTGCAGTGAACAATTTTTCGATTGCTGCAATTTGTGATTTTTTAGCATTGAACACTGCACTCCATGTTTCATATCCAGCAAGCAAGGTCTGCTCACTTGTTCTAAAAGGCACATATAACATGAGTTTCTCTCTGCAATAATTCTCAGGGTCAATGTGTGGATTATATCTTACATAGCGAATGATCTGCGGAGTTGCTCTCTTTTGGAGCCTTGTTGAGCTCCCTGAATAAAAGGCAACGTATTCAACTAGTGACAAGTTGTCAAGAGCTTCTGGCCGCTGTGTGTATTTTTCTATTACAGATGAACACATGATATTTTCAGAATCATCTGGCTCTTTTGCTAATAGTTTTGGGCTTTTTAACATGAATACTCTATGTTCTAGTGGTGCAGTATTGATGAAAACCATTTTCCTTGAGCATCTACGCAATGGCAATGAGAGAACAATATGAGCAGCTTGACGGCTGGACATTTGTTGGTAGTTTAGCAATGCATTGCCAAGTTTCCGTATGAACTGTATTTTGCCATCATAAGCATGAGTGCACTGTTGCCGCAATTGCCGAAATGCAAGAGACAATGTTCTGTCTTGTTTTGTCATATATGAACTACAGTAAGATGCAGCAGCATATGCGTCTAAAATAAACTGTGTGTCTGTATTTGCATACCAGAGGCTTGGTACTTTTTTTGCAAAGGAATTTATCCAAATATCAGCTGGTTCTCTTTTTAGCATGACTATTTTGCGTGTCAATGTTGATCGGAGCATTGCAATGTAATCAATTTCATTCATTTCCAATTCGTCCAAGAAATTTTGAAATGAAACCTCTTTTGTGTAGTGTTTGTTTTCCAAGCGCTTGAAAAATATTCTTGCTTTGTCCTTAATTGCAGGATGGGGCATGGGCAATGGCTCTAAAATTGTTGTTTTGTTCATGGGAGGTAACGGAAAACTAAATCTGCAGCTTGAGTGTCTGTATTTTCTGCAGGTCTTTGTATGATGGTGTGTTTTCATTTTGATGAGATTTGTATCAAGCAGTGATGAGTTGCATGAAATGTACTTGTCAACAAAGCTTTCTATTTCAGAATTTAGGTGATTGCCATACACAGGTGCATTTTTTATCCATAGTAAGAAATGAACATGTTCATTGCCTCGGTTTTGGAATTCTGTCACAAAAGAGTAGTCCATGACCTGGCCAAAGAGTTCATGGTTTTTTAGCATCATTTTTTGAAATGCATTGATTCTATGATTAAAATACCGACTACAAATTACTGGGTTCTTTCTGATTTCAAAGTCCAAATCCCTATCCTCTATACTTTCATTGGAGTTGGTTTGTTGCTGAATGGATATTTGTTGTAGAGCTCTGCACAATGGTTCCCATAAGTGCTCAGCACTTGTCAATGTTACAAAAAATGTTGGAGGTCCCAATTGTCTTATCATTGCAAATATGTTTTTTTTGGTGTTTTCAAGGTAGTCTGGTGAGGTGCGGATGCTTTTTAATGTTCTGTAACCTAATGGAGATCTTAATATTTTCTCTAGGGTAGCTGGATTGCGGACATCCTTTGCAACTAACTTTCTATCCTTTAATTCAGTTTTTCTTATGCAAATCCATGCCAGGGAAGATACTTGGCGAATAATTATCTTGATGGCTTTGAAGAAAATATTTGTTATGTGTGTTGCAAAGTCATTGTCTTTATGCATAAGCTCCCATTTTGCTATCTTTTGGTATGTTAAGCTTTTAGTCATGTCAGTTGGCCGAGCTGAACCATAGAACAAAGTTGGGAAGTTCATTTCCTCTGCGTATGTGTCTTGGAAAATGCCAAGAGGTTTAAACCCTTCAGATGGTGCAATTTCAATGATGGTTGTGTCAAGGTCTTTGATTGAATGTGCATCATTGAACCAATGTATAACTGATTCAGATACGGGTTCATGATCATCTTCAGACATGTCATTGTCCATACTTGGTTCTGTTTCAGTATCTATATGCAATTTTGCTGTTCTCTTTGCCAATTGCTCTTCCCAGTCTTTATTTATGGAGATGTTTTGTTCTTTGTACAATGGTGTTCTTGATAGTGTCATTAAAGCATTCATCACAAGAGCAGGTCTAATATTTCCTTGTGCATATGCATTGTCATATTGTAGCTTCCGTTTTAGTCTAACTGCGACTGTTGTATTTTCATCTAGTTGCCTAGGCAATGCTTGTTGCACTTTATCAAAATCCACTGGAACATTGATGATTGTCCCAAGTAATCCATATTGTGCTCGCTTATATCCTAGTTGTCTGATCTGTGCAAAAGCAATGCGCAAAGACACTAGTCTTTCTTCAAGGGAGGTCAGTGACTGAACAACATCTATTGTTGCATTGCGTCTTATGCTCCAAGGTGTAGCAAAACAGGGAACCTTTGCATTTAAAATAGCCTTTGTGCATTGTTTACAAATAGATTGGCCAACTGCCAATGTTTTTTCATTAGTTGGAATAGGAAGCAAAGAGAAAGCTTGAGCAAGTGCATGATCAACCTTGCGCATATTTTGCTGAAAGTGAAGCATATCGCAAAGGCAACATGGTTGTGTAGGTGTGTCATTTATGCTTTGCAAGTATCTGTCAATGGATTTTTCTATTGTGTTCGGTTTTGTAAATTTCCATTTATTTTTTGTTTGTCGATCACTAGCGATTGTGTTCTGGACTATAGAAGATGCAAACGATCTACATTTCAGGTTTGGCATGTGAAAAGTATGATGTTTACCTGCTGTGCGCATCTGTCTTTTAAGAGAATGTAATGATTGCTGATCCGGCAGGGCTGTACTTGTGGTGCATACCTGATTTCGATTTCGCATATGCAAAAGACATTGCACTTGTGGGCGTTGCATTTGCTTTTTCATAGAATCTAATGATTGTTGATGGATTGGATTTGGACTACTATTGGAGGACTATTTTTTACTTGTGATGTTGCTACTACGTGGAACAGAAGTGGAACTTGTTGTCTGTGCAATGCTTCTGTGTGCTATGTTTCGATTACGCATTTTAGCTTTAAGAGAGTGCAATGTCTCATGTGATGTTGATTTTTTCTTTGTGTTTGGTGTAGATGTCTTCGGTTGCAGGCATTTGCTTACATCATTTAGTGAATGTGTTGCTGCAGGTTTCTGTTTTGTTTTTAAAAAATGCGGTGGCTGTTCATGGCCAAGATGCTGCCCAAGCCTGCATTTGTTGTTTGTTGTTTCAATATGGGCAGTTGCTACAGTTAACGGAGAGAGTGTGGCAGTTGCAATGTTTGAGTGGCAGGCCTCTGTTGAAGAAATGTTTGCTTTCAGACAATTCATTCTCTGGTTGTGTATCAATTCTTTGCTTGTATTTGTTGTACAATTACCAAGTTCTGAAGATCTGTATATTTGGTTTGCAGCTTCTTTGAATGCTGTTTGTTCATTTCGCATGCCCATTTGTTGTTGACCTATGCCACGTATTGTTGCTTTCAAACATCGTAAAGAGTTACGAACATGTAGGTTTGAGATGGGAAAAGTTCGTGTTCTTTTATGATCTAGACTTGCTGAAATGTAACTAGTTGTATTGTCTCTTGTAATATTGTACGTAGAAGTGGGGTGCGATGCAGTGCAAGCATCTGATTGGCAACTGCACAATGCTTTTGAAACAGCTAGGCTCCCTTCAAATGTAGGACTAGATGCAATTTTGAAGTTATTTGCCATATATTGAACAGCACCGGAACTGTTAATATGCATGTGATGAGTCAATTGTTGTTTTTGCTGAAGCGGTTCATAGTGATGATGATTTGAGCTATCTACAAAGCAAATCAGATTAAAGCTCTTCTTTGGCTCTCTGCTATTTTTGTATGTTTTTGAACCAGGTGATAGAGATGCTTGCCATACGTGTATTGTTGCATGGAATATGTGCGAGAGCCATAATATGCAAAATTCAGTCCCCTCAAGGCCACTTTGTACATATGGTATTCCAATGTTGGAAACTAATGATTACAATTGCAATAGAGGATTGTTGTTTGCTATGGTATGCTGATCAGAGGAGCCAAAGCATGCCAACACATACTTGTTCTTGACTGCCAATGCATTTGCTAATGATTGGGCCATGAATATTCGCAAAGCAATTGGGTCAAAGTGTTCATCAACAAGGAAAGCTATGGCCGCAAACATGCTTTCGCCACATGTAGCAGAAAATGTTGCAGGCCTACAGAGGCCAAGTGTATCAAATGCATTTGCAATTGTGGTCCAAGTGCTCTCGAAACTGCAATATGTGTTTGCCAAGTGTTGCTGAATGTTTTGAATGCAATTGTATGTGTTTACTCGTGAAAACACAGGTTCAAAGTGTCCAGCAGCAGCATTTGTATCGTGGAAAAGAATTGATATCATAGGATTGTATCCGTCCTTGTTGAAATGCAAGTACCTTCTTTTGAACCTTGCAGACCAAATGCATATTGGTATGTCCAACCAATGTGCTAGCCATTTTAAACAGAATGTGTCACCCCAAAGCCCAGTTTCACCATTGTTATTATGCTCTGTGGCTGAAAGCCTCATTCTACGTAGGTATGTGTTTTTGTCTTCTACACCATGCAATTTCCTAAGGAATGTTGGATGCAAGTCATTTTCGTAGGAACTTGAAGCTGTCATGCAGGCATTGCGAAGACGATGTAGAAAATGGTCAACAAGACCATTGCGTAGCTGATTTGGAGAATAGCGAGAGGAAAGCAAAACATGTATCGTGTCAAATAGGCAATCACCTACTTTGTAGTTGAATGAATCGATTCGGAAACAATTTGCATTGTGGAGAGCTTCATCAATTGATGCAAATTGTGGTTCAGTATTTGGTGTGTAGGTCTCCACATCAATTGGCTGTAGGGGAAGTTTTTGTTTTTTGGGTGGATTGTTTATGACCATATTGCCCAAATAGGGGTTTTTTTTTTGGCTAGAAGGCAGCCTGTATTGTGACTATTCAGTAGTGCAATTACTATTGAGCAAAAAAGACAGGTTGTATTGTGACTATTCAGCAGTATAATGACTATTTAGCAATATGCGGAACTTGAACTGTAGAATGCAATTGAATATAATTTTTCTTTTCTTTGCAAGCAAGTGAAGCAGAAATAAGTTTAGTATTCTACTACACACCTTTGTCACCAAGTCTGCAAGGGGGGTGTAACAATATCCTTGTATGTTATAGGAGATGTAGTGTACGCCCTAGAAAACAAAATCAACAGTTAATTGTCAATGCATATGAGTAAAACAGAACCTGTATTGAAGTTGTCTAGGAATAAAATGCATATTTCAAGAAGGCCACAATACAGTAGTCATGGTCATTAATTACTCACGTTGATGAGAACAGTGATGTGGAAGTTGTTAGATTATGACTTAATGCAGAATACCAACGCACCCCAGGTCCTGTAGAACAAAAGCAACATTTGATTATTAGTGCATTTGAGCATATATCTGGCAAAAGGAATAGAATAACTAAATAATGACCAATAAATGGAAGGGAGGAACTAATAGTTAGGAAAATGTATAAAAGGAAAATTTTGGGGGTGGAAGAGTATTTGCAATTCTCTTCACTTTTTTTGTGAGAAGGATGCAACGAGCATTTTTTGGTCAATATGCTGGGTATTTACATGATTCTTGCATCCAAATAGTTGCTTAGAAACTGAGCATAATTCTGCTAGGTATAAGTGCAGAATCCATGTTATACAAGACCCAGTCAGAAAACATTTAGCCCATATATATATATATATGGTCTATCATTAATTGCATATGTCGTAATATACAAGAACTATAGGTAGAGTTGCTCAATCCATATGCCCAATATGGAACAATTGTAAAGGAATAGTATACGGTAACCACAAATGTAAATTGTAAGTAGGTGTTGCATAGTCTTTGTGTCGTTGCTCATTGCAATTGAACCTGCAACATGATAGGAAGTTTAAGATTAGTGACTAATCAACAAACAATCTCTTTCCATTGTGCATGTACTATACAATCCTAAGAAAAGCATTAAGTTGGAACTGTTACTGCTTATAGTATTTGCATCTGTGTACAATTATATATACTGCAAAAGAATACATGGTCTAACAGAGCAAATGCAAAAGGGGTCTAAAGATTGATGCCAATAGCTTGAATCCTTCATGCTTGACACCAACTTTAGATGTGTTGATCCAAAGGTTCATAAATCTATTTGGAAACAGCAACAAGTGCCTGTATATATATATATATATATACATATAGGTCTATCATTAATTGCATATGTCGTAATATACAAGAATTATAGGTAGAGTTGCCCAATCCATATGCCCAATATGGAACAATTGTAAAGGAATAGTATACGGTAACCACAAATGTAAATTGTAAGTAGGTGTGGCATAGTCTTTGTGTCGTTCCTCATTGCAATTGAATCTGCAACATGATAGGAAGTTTAAGATTAGTGACTAATCAACAAACAATCTCTTTCCATTGTGCATGTACTATACAATCCTAAGAAAAGCATTAAGTTGGAATTGTTACTACTTACAGTATTTGCATCTGTGTACAATTATATATACTGCAAAAGAATACATGGTCTAACATAGCAAATGTAAAAGGGGTCCAAAGATTGATGCCAATAGCTTGAACCCTTCATGCTTGACACCAACTTTAGATGTGTTGATCCAAAGCTTCATAAATCTATTTGGAAACAGCAACAAGTGCCTGTCAGAAGAACAAGTACGTGTAACAATTTAAGCATGTACAAAATCCAAATTGTACATTGGAAAAAGCTAAAAAAGAGAAGAAAACTTCCCGGTGAATATATCAATTGTCGTATTAATTTGCATGAAAAACAAGACCATATGGGAAACAACAAACAACATAGGTAAATTGAAATTTTCAAATTTACTTTTGTATGTTGGTACAGGAAAATGCTCCAAAGCGAGAGAGGAAAATTTGTGTACCATTGTCAAATGTGTCTATAGCCCTTTGCACAGTGAAGCTGGTCTGTTCTTCGTCTATGTCCATAAAGTTTTTTGATTTCTGCATGGCATCTACATGGTCTTTTTTAATAGGATAACAATACAAAAAACATTGGAATTTTATCTTTGTTAAATACAAAATATAAACCATAGTTGGTAAAATACAAAATATAAACCATAGTTGGAAATGGAACTTACAGAAATAAATGAATGTGGGGGGGCCCGCCTCCCACTCCCCCCCAAGTCACCACTCTCCCCTCCACTCACCACTCTCCCTCCCCATTCACCACTGTTTAAGTGGCAGTGGTTTCAAGCCAAGGGGAACAACTGCCAGGTAACCACCAATCTGCATAGTTGAGAGATGGTTTTTCATGCATACAAGTTTGAATGGGTGTTGGTGGTTGTATAATTTTGAAGCGCATCAATGTTTCGAATCTCCACACAGTTGAGATGTTAACGTCTTATTTTCTAACACCCTAATATCAAGTTTGAATGACAAACCAAACCAGGCATCCCAGATATTTCTTATGTCCTTTGTTTCTCTTTAAGTAGATTGGTAAAAAGTAATGAGATGGATCAGACACATATCCCTTTGATAGAACAATTGCTTGTTTGCAGATTCTAGTAGTTTAAATTTTTGCACAACGGCAAAAAAATCTTGTTGCCAAACTATCATGTCTAAGCATTTAAATGGTATGTTGGAAATTAAATACTGTGCAATAAGAATTCAACTTTTGCTATGGTCAATTTGTAATCTGCATGGTCTTTTTTAATAGGATAACAATACAAAGAACATTGAAATTTTATCTCTGGAAAATACAAAATATAAACCATAGTTGGTAAAATACAAAATATAAAGCATAGTTGGAAATGGAACTTACAGAAATATGAATAGAAATGAATGTGGGGGGGCCTGCCTCCCACTCCCCCCCAAGTCACCACCCTCCCCTCCACTCACCACTCTCCCTCCCTATTCACCACTGTTTAAGTGGCAGGGGTTTCAAGCCAAGGGGAACAACTGCCAGGTAACCACCAATCTGCATAGTTGAGAGATGGTTTTTCATGCATACAAGTTTGAATGGGTGAAGCTATTTTCTGCTTGCCCCACGGCCATAGAAACTGCTGATTTCTGCATGGAATTTGTCTATGCTTCCACTTTTTGCAACAATGGACAAATTGAACCTATTTAGAAGAATGAGTTGCTGCTATAATGCAAATAGGATTATAGAATCCATATTTTGCAAATGCATGGAACAACACCATTCTCCTCAGCAGGTTCAAGCTGCTCATCATTGCACTATTCATATGCAAAATGTGGAAGCATACATAGTGGAGTTGACTATTTCTCAAAATGCAACACGAGTTATATGAAACACAAGTGGACCTTCTTTAACAAGGCTCAAGCAGCTCCCGGCGTAATGCAATTAAACACCCCAGGAAATAAGGCACTGGCCAATAGATGTGAAGATAAAAACTAATTTTTTTCCTAGCAAATTAAACTCAAAAACAAAACTGTAGATAAATGCTTCATATATCCGCGCTCAGTTCGCAATAAATAATTAAAATTTCCTTTTGGCTCAATCGATTACATTAGTCTCCTGCCTTAAGTATTACGAATGTTTTCCCAATGTTTTGTTTGTTTCTTCAAGGAACGACACATGCCTCTCTGGATGATTGGAGAGAATATTTTAAATTATTACTCAATAATTAAAACCTCAAGAAATTAGCCACACACCAATGTAGGCCAAGATAAAGAGCAATTTTTTTTCCACCAAAATAAACGAGAAAACTAAAATTTGGATTAACGCTACATCATATCCAAAGTTCTGCTTTTCCCTTTATTTTGCAGGGAAGAAAATTAATAATTGGCTAGTGCCCAATTTCCTGGTGGTTTAATTATTTAGCAATAATTTCCAACATTGTATCCAATCATCGGGAGAGGGTGAAATATTAAGCTTCTATCCCTAATGTTTTGTCTATTTTTTGAAGAAGGGCAAATGGACAACATTGGTCTAAGCATTCTACAATGGTACTTGGTCAGAAATCTCACCTACATCTACCCTCCCTTCCAAATGAATTGCCATCTCATCTACGACAATCAAAAACTATTGTGGGGTTTAGATATATGGTCAGATCGCAACTAAGTCTCAAAACATAGACTGCGAAATATATGAAAATCAAAATATGTGCAGACAACTACCAGACTGGCATTTCTTGCAATGATAAAATTAGTTAAAATAAATTTAAAAATTAAAATAGCAAACTGCAAACATAACATAAGATCAAGAGTATTGTTGCCAAAGAAGAGTATAAATTCCAGCATTTACTCAAATCATAGCATCACCAGTAAAAGCCACGGAGAACAAAAACATGTGATATGAGAAGATCTCATAGTTCAGCAGTATTACAAGCATATTTACTTCCACCATCACATACATGGTGACATATAGTAATATAAACCTGTAGCAAGAAAACAGAGAACAAAATGAATGAAGAGAATGGGGTGATTTAGGTTTAATATGTTCACACATAGCCAGACTATCTTCATTTACCAGATTGCAACAGAATTGTTTTTGAATGAAACAAAAACTAAAACACAATTAAAAATGATCTGGCTGTGTACATATCCATAAAACTAAAACACCTTGAAACAATGGCAAATGACATACCTCAAGATTTTGGATGGATTGTTTCATGCAATCATTGTGTTGATGAAAAAAAAGGATAGAGTTTGCAGGAAAAATATTGCATAACCCTAGTGCATCAGAATTCTTTTAGAAAATGGGATGGACCAAAGCCAATCTCTCCATAGCTGCTGCTTCAAGCTATTCACAATAAACGAAAAGTAGATCTAAAAATATTGGGGTTTTAGAGCTACTAATTCTTGAGCTTCCTTTTACACATGAATGCAAAATGTGATAGCACAGACAAGGAACGTGAACTGCAATTTTAAGAGATTAGTGGGACATGAGAGATCATGTAAAAGTGTTACCATGTCATTATGTTGCCCACTAATACACTGTCTTACCTAGATGGCTAACGACAAAATGGTCAGGCTAATCCATTAAGATCAGGGGGGCCCACCTCCCACTCCCCCCCCAAGTCACCACTCTCCCCTCCACTCACCACTCTCTTCTGCTCATTCAACACTCTTTCAGCACTAGTGGTTTCAAGCCAAGGAGAATCCATGTGAGCCATTAGATATTGCATAGAGGCTTTAAGTTGCAGCATGTGCAAAATGAATTGTGCAAGCAATAATTCAAATGGAGGCTTTCACAGAATGGCATAAAAGCAACTAAACATGCCATCCTATGTAAGCCAACATTTGAGACATTGTTCACACATCTAATTTGTTCTGCACATGTTGCATTGGCAGCATAGACAACGCATTGTATTGTTTCAGAAAATGCCTTAAGCAAATGTGCTATCATGGAATGCTACAATAAGAAAATGCATGTATGGAAGAATTTGTAACATAGCCAGGGCAGCAAACTGTTTCGGATATTACTTCAAAGGAATGTGGTACCACGGTGCTGGAATTCTATATGGATTGTAATAGCATTGCATCACCATGAGGCCACATTTCTTTGAGACATATATCCAAACAGCTTGACGCCTTCTCCATGTCTTACCACATTTCTGTCAGACATTTTTCTAAAAAATTCAATGCCATGCCTTGTTTATACTAACTGCTTGCGATGCTTGTAAGACCACCATATATTGTTCACGATTTTAGGTTTGTCAAATGGTCAAGCTCAAGACATTCAGAACAAAACTATCACAGTTAAACTCTGCCTTTTATAAATGATAATATTTAAAAATAGAGTTGAAAATCCAAAAGAAGCCTAAATAAGATGCATAATGAAAACAATTAGAAGACAAAGTAGTTGCTATCCTTTTTCAAATATTTCAATAGTTATTTTGTAAATGCCTTCACGTTGACCATTTGACAAGTCCAAGACTCCTAGCAACATACGGTGATCTTACAGTGCCCAATTTTCTGGTGGTTTAATTATTTAGTAATAATTTTCAACATTGTCTCCAATCATTGGGAGAGCGTGAAATATTAAGCTTCTATCCCTAATGTTTTATCTATTTTTCAAAGAACAGCACATGGATGAGATGGGCGCGTTGGTGCATATTGTTTTCACATGCATTGAATTCATGCCTATAAACTAAGGAATTATTTGTACACAGAAAGAGTATTACAAGGAAATTTGAACAATGCATTTGGTTTCATAATATTCAAATGCAATCCCTCTGTTCCAAATGAATTGACATCTCATCTATTTCTTGCAATGACAATTTCAAGACTCTAAACTGCACGACTGTTGAATGAATGGACTACATATCTGTTACAGTTTTTGTAAATATTTTGATTGTGCAAATTTCACATAGTATAGCTATGACGCTAAAATAACCTAATGAAACGTGCATGGGCTTACCTAAATATCAAACTTAACTCTCAAGAAATTAGCCACACAACAATCCAGGCCAAGATAAAGAGGAATATATTTTCTAGCAAAAAAAGGGTGAACACAAAAATTTGGATTAACTCTACATCATATAATATTGGCTAAGTATAGAAGGGTGGATCTGGTTAACAAAAAGTAGGGGGGCCCTCCTCCCACTCCCCCCCCAAGTCACCAATCTCCCCTCCACTCACCACTCTCTTCTCCTCATTCAACACTCTTTTAGCACTAGTGGTTTCAAGCCAAGGAGAATCCATGTGAGCCATTAGATATTGCATACAGGCCTTAAGGTGAAGCATGTGCAAAATGAATTGTGTTAGCAATATTTCAAATGCAGGTTTTCATAGAATGGCATAAAAGCAACTAAACATGGAACATCACCACCAAGGAAACAACAATTAAATGATAGCATCCAATGAAGAATGAGCAGCCATAGAGAATGACACAAAGAATTATAAATATGAGCACAGTGCCTATTTATTTTAGGCAGAACTGGGCATGTTTCATTGCTTCTATGGAATCCTATGTAAGCCACCATTTGAGACATTGTTTACACATTTAATTCGTCCTGCACATGCTGCATTGGTAGCATAGACAATGCACTATATTGTTTCAGGAAATGCCTTAAGGAAATGTGCTATCATGGAATGTCATAATAAGACAATGCATGTATGGAAGAATCTCTAGCATAGACAAGGCAACAAATTGTTTCGGAGATTGCTTCAAAGGAATGTGGTACCATGGGGCTGGAACGCTATATCGATTGAAATAGCATTGCATCACCATGGGGCCACATTTCTTTGTGACATATTTCCAAACATCTTGATGCCTTCTTCATGTCTAACCACATTTCTGGCAGACATTTTTTGAAAAATTCAATGCCTTGCTTATACTATTGCCTATGATGCTTGTAAGACCACCATATATTGTTGAGGATTTTAGGTTTGTCAAATGGCCAAGCTGAAGACATTCAGAATAGAACAATCACAATTAAAGTCTGCCTTTTATAAATGATAATATTAAAAAAGAGAGTTGAAAATTCAAGAGAAGCCTAAATAAGATGCATAACGAAAGCAAGTAGAAGACAAAGTAGTTCCTATCCTTTCTCAAAAATTTCAATAGTTATCTTCTAAATGACTTCAGCTTGACCATTTGAAAAATCTAAGACTCAAAGCAACATATAACCTAGGAACATGAACACTAGGCAGTCTTTTCTGGCACCAACAAGTAGGCTTTAGAGAGAGGTTTCATCCGGACAACTCTTGAATGAACCAAAAACCATAGATGCCATGAAGAAAGACACGTAATGGGAAGAATGCCACCTGACGCGATGAAGAATGCAGCCACGCACCCATCTCGTCCATGTGCCCTTCTTTGGAAAAGCAAACAAAACATTAGGGATAGAAGCTTAATATTTTTCCCTCTCCCGATGATTGGATACAATATTGAAAATTATTGAAAATTATTACTAAATAATTAAACCCCCCAGGAAATAAGGCACTGACCAATAGACACCGAGATAAAAACTAATTTCTTTCCCAACAAATTAAACTAAAAAACTAAACTTTGGATAAACGCTGCATATATCTGCGCTCGGTTCCCAAGAAACAATTAAAATTGCCTTTTGACTCAATCAATTACATTAGTCTCCGCCTATAAATAGCAAGAAAACAGAGAACAAAATGAATGAAGAGAATGGGGCGATTTAAGTTTGAGACCAACCAAAATAAACTTCCATGTTAGAGCCGAATACTGTGAGTCTGTGACCATCCTTAGAAATGTTTGCAGAAGTGGAGGAATAGTCCTGATTGTGAATGGATCTAGCAGCATGAAGCGTATCAGCCCATACATGGACAATCAAAGACACAAACCTAGATAGCAGTTTGCAGACGATAGTGACAATCACTTCAAGTTATATGACAATATAGCCAAGATAAAGAATCCAAACGATAGTCATAATTTTATGACAGTCTATAAAGGAGGGGTTCAACTGTGAACAACATATAGATGGTGCACTCCATGACACAAAGATATAGTGATAGAGCACACATTTTAGGGGTCTTCACTATTGTCAAAGTTGCTAAAGCTTTGGCCAAGTATCAAGCATGATATCCATGTAATGAATGATGAATATTGGTGGCAAGCATGGATGGAAGGAATTGTTAAATGGAAAATTATAGCAACAATCATATAGCTCAGGAGGTTGCAAATTTTAGATTCATTCTCAAGCAATATACAAACAGGGCTAAAACAACAAACGAGTATACCTGAAATGGTTTAGGCAAAAAAATAAGCACAGAAGCAAATGTGAATCTGCTTAAAAGATAAAGGCTCCCCTTGTTTATTGTTCAGTTCAAATATTGCTTTTTCTGCTTAATTACTAAGTCCTCTCTTAATATGTAATATTTTATCACTCTTAACTAAATCTCCGATTATGTGTAGTCTGAGAATTACTAACCATTTTATCTAGATAAGTAGCATTCAGGTACTTTGAAATATTACTCAAATTACCAATAAGAAGTACTAAGAAAGTGGCATTCGTGGTTATTTTTGAACCATAGACTTATGCAACGGGACCTGTTGCTGGGATCAGAAATTTGATCCAATTGACTTGTAATAGGCTAATATCACTATATTCCAATTTTCTAGGTGAATGTTCCTTCTTGTTGCAGTCAACAAAATTTTATGTCCACGAGTCCTACCCAAGCTTTTAATCAAGATTTTGAAAAATAAAAGCCGAGTGCTACTGCTTTGGATTTCTGACTTTAATTCTGAACTGAATTAATGTACACCTTCCATGTGAACGGTTTTTGGTCTGATTTCCCATTCAACATCAGAAAAATCACTCTGGACTAAACAAAGGCAATGTCTAGGTAACAGTTATGATACTATAGATTGATAGATCTAGGCTCTAGCTATTGGATTCTAATCATTCTTTTCTAAAACACGCCTTCATTGGAAGTATTGTTCTTAAAAGAAATCCTTTGTTTCTCTCTTTGCTGGTATACTCTTTATGTTTGCGGCAGGCTATGGGTTGAGATAAAACAAATTATCTTCCTTCTAGTCATATTGTAGAGTTGCTGTGGAGGGTATTTTAGACTAAAGAGGCAAGTGAAAAAGAATCAGGAAATAATAAATATGAGTGAAATAATAGAGGGCAGCCACGCACCCATCTCGTCCATGTGCCCTTCTTTGGAAAACCAAACAAAACATTAGGGATAGAAGCTTAATATTTTTCCCTCTCCCGATGATTGGATACAATATTGAAAATTATTGGAAATTATTACTAAATAATTAAACCCCCTAGGAAATAAGGCACTGGCCAATAGACGTCGAGATAAAAACTAATTTCTTTCCCAGCAAATTAAACTAAAAAACTAAACTTTGGATAAACGCTGCATATATCCGCGCTCGGTTCCCAAGAAACAATTAAAATTGCCTTTTGACTCAATCAATTACATTAGTCTCCGCCTATAAATAGCAAGAAAATAGAGAACAAAATGAATGAAGAGAATGGGGCGATTTAAGTTTGAGGCCAACCAAAATAAACTTCCATGTTAGAGCCGAATACTGTGAGTCTGTGACCATCCTTAGAAATGTTTGCAGAAGTGGAGGAATAGTGCTGATTGTGAATGGATCTAGCAGCATGAAGCGTATCAGCCCATACATGGACAATCAAAGACACAAACCTAGATAGCAGTTTGCAGACGATAGTGACAATCACTTCAAGTTATATGACAATATAGCCAAGATAAAGAATCCAAACGATAGTCATAATTTTATGACAGTCTATAAAGGAGGGGTTCAACTGTGAACAACATATAGATGGTGCACTCCATGACACAAAGATATAGTGATAGAGCACACATTTTAGGGGTCTTCACTATTGTCAAAGTTGCTAAAGCTTTGGCCAAGTATCAAGCATGATATCCATGTAATGAATGATGAATATTGGTGGCAAGCATGGATGGAAGGAATTGTTAAATGGAAAATTATAGCAACAATCATATAGTTCAGGATGTTGCAAATTTTAGATTCATTCTCAAGCAATATACAAACAGGGCTAAAACTAAAAAAAAAATCTAGAGATAATGTTGAAGCAAACTTTTGAATCTACAATGACTTGGTTGACTGCATCTACAAAAAATGAAACGAAAATATGTTATGCAATTCAAATTCATTATCAAGTGTTAACAACATAGATACAAAGGCATTAGAATCCCTTCAAGGCATCATCAAGAGTAGGCACTTCTTGATGCTGGAACTATTTTGGAAATCCAAAGTCTGCATCCAATCGTTAAATCTGCAAGTATGCTTAAACTAAATTTTATAAAATAATGTCATATTTCATGCAGTGCAAACAACAAATAACAATTCCAAATAAAATTATATTATAAGCTTACCATCTTCTATCCATCTCTTGGCCAATATTGGATCTTCAACCTTTGAGATCACAAAAATGATGTTCTAGATTGCCTCTCACAACAACTCATCTTAATGTGTATGATGGCAGGTTATGCCCTTATATTATTACCCTCTTTTCATGCATGTATCAACACCGAAAACATGATTTTTAGTTGCATGTATTGGCAGTCATGACATATTTGAAACATTGAAATGGTGTTCATGCATGTGTTACCAAATTTTTTTTTTTTCTTATTCGTTTAGATGTGTAGCAAGATTTCTAATGTCCTAAAGTAACCAGAGCAGTGTTTCAGTTTGCATGTGACAGCAGTTCCTTGTGGCAAATGCAAATAACTAGAAGAGAAGGTAACATACTTAAAATATAAAAATAGAATTTCTATAATAACTAAGGGAAAAACCTCTGGTCATTGGTGTTGACAAACAGTGGTGCATAGCTTGCCATCTCCATAATATAGTGCAATGCTTTAAGATGAAAATATGAGCTTTTCTTATCGAAGATAGGGATTCTAGAAAATACAAATGTGTAATAGGGCAAGTAGAAAGTATTCTAGTTCTGGAATCCAATATCCAAACTATTATGGTTACAAAATTTAAGCAATTTTAAATAGGGAAAGATAAAGTCAGACACAACAGGCAAGCAAGCGGTAGAGGCAATCAAGTAAACAATGTTTGAACAAATACCAAATGCACTGATAAAAATTCAAATGCAATGAATTGTTTGTTGCAGAGTAGAGACAGGAGCATGTTCTTGTATAAACATAACAAAAATGTTAATTGCACAAGCAAGGAACAAAGCATGTCTTTACCTGTGATCTAGGCTTCTTGAGCCATCCAGCTTGAGTGTTGCAGGATATATTTGTAGTGTTGAAGAAACTACTTGTCAAGATAATTGCTTTTGAAATCAATTAAATCTGGAGGACTAATTACATAAAGCATTCAAAAATTTGAGTACAAAGACAGACTCCTTTCACCGAAATCATCAGATGATCTAAGCCAGTTTCTTGCTTGATTAATAGAATGATTTACATAGATTCCAAGAGCATACAAGAGTGAACAAAACAACATAACAATATGCAATAGTGGTCAAAAAGTAACTTTTATTCTAAATTTGAACCACACATTATCTCAAGACTTACACAACACAACCATGAGAAACAAATTCCACACCACAGCCATGTACACATAATACTTACTAAAAGAATTTATCATTCCATATTTGGCAAAAACCAACCCTGTAGAAGATAACTGCAAGCCCACACAAAGCATATAGCAGAACACACAAATCCCAACATGTTGAACAAACCTTTTAAACATATTCAATAAACCGATATGAATCAACCACAATTACAAAATTAACCACCAGAGTGGGATACAACAGATGTTACAAACTGTCCATCTATGTAAGCATGTGTGAACTACTCAGGAAAGTAATGTTCTAACAGAAAAGCACATTAACTATTCGACTCAGGAAAATGTGCCCAAACCAAATGACAAATGTAAAGTCAAGGTCCGTAATTTTTTTCCAGTATACTTGCTGCCTATGCGAAAATGGTGGACTACGAATAGGTTACAGAATTCCATCAAAGCAAAATGATAGGGGAAAGCCTAATAACAGTGTGGGTGGATGGATCAAGGGAACACAGATAAAATTACACAAGACTCAGAATCACTTCCAAACCCTACCTCCAAGTCCAAACCCAGGAACATGGAAGAAGCTACTACCCCTGTTTTTCCACGACATTTTTCATACATCTCTACCAAAGCATTTTATCAAACAGTTCAGCGCCTTGCTGCCAAGCATAAAAGCCTAAAATAGATGCTTTCGAACAAGCTATGGATGCTCTAAAGAAATCTATCTAAGCAAAATAGTGAGGAAAAACTTATTTCAAAACCACGCACACAAAATAGTATCATAGTTGCATTTAAACATTAAACACATATGGGCAATATTAGTCACAATCTGGTCCAATGTATTGACTTAATATTTAAAGCCCCAAAAGACGGTTAATACCCTTTTTGTTGTGATGGATGTTGATAGCATGTCCAAAAGCCCCCATTTTGACATAGGTTAAGTATAACACGCAGCACCTATATTTTACTTGTAAAAACAGAAAAGCACATGAACTATTCGACTCAGGCAAATGTGCCCAAACCAAATGATGAATGTAAAGTCAAGGTCCATAACCTTTTTCTAGTATACTTTCTGCCTATGCGAAAATGGTGGACTATGAATAGGTTACAAAATTCCATCAAAGCAAAATGATAGGGAAAAGCCTAATAACAATGTGGGTGGATGGATCAAGGGAACATGGATAAAATCACACAAGACTTAGAATCGCTTCCAAACCCTACCTCCAAGGCCAAATCTAGGAACATGGAAGAAGCTATGGAGACTTCAAATAGCATTGAAAAAATAGTAAAATATCTGAGTCAATGCGTCAAAGAATCTGGTCTCAAGGCTTCAGCCGTTCCATGCCTTCCACCAATCTAAAATAAAACTAGCATTGCTAAACAACCCTCAACAACAAGAAACTACTGTAATATTTTACCTCAAATGCTCACTGCATCAGAGAAGAAGACTCAAAATCGCTTCCAAACCCTTCCTCCAAGTCCAAACCTAGGAACATGAACACTAGACAGTCATTTCTGGCGCCGGCAAGTAGGCTTTAGAGAGAGGTTTCATGCAGACAACTCCTAAATGAACCGAAAACCATAGATGCCATGAAGAAAGACACGTAACAGGGAGAATGCCACCTGACGAGATGAAGAATGCAGCCACGCGCCCATCTCGTCCATGTGCCCTTCGTCGAAGAACCAGACAAAACATTAGGGATAGAAGCTTAATATTTTGCCCTCTCCCGATGATTGGATACAATATTTAAAATTATTGAAAATTATTACTAAATAATTAAACCCCCCAGGAAATAAGGCACTGGCCAATAGACGTGGAGATAAAAACTAATTTCTTTCCCCGAAAATTAAACTAAAAAATGAAACTTTAGATAAATGCTGCATACATCCGCACTCGGTTCCCAAAAAACAATTAAAATTGCCTTTTGACTCAATCGATTACATTAGTCTCCGCCTATAAATAGGCAGGGACTAATAATGGTTAAAAGTAATTCCACTAACCCCTTATAAAGGATATGATGAGAAATTTCCTTACTTTAAAGAAACAAGTAATGTTTTTGTAATAGATCGGTTGGAGTAGATTGACAAGATAAGCTCTCCTTCACCTTCAACATGTCATATTTTTCACATAGGTAGGATACCACATATATGTATGTATAAATTTTTTTTTTTTTGAGAAATTTTGCAATGTATTTTTTAGGCACTTCAAATAATTGAAATTGAGTATTCATAATATGCCAACAAAAGTTAGTAGAAATTATTTAGGTACACTTACATTACAACATTATCGTCCACACATATAATAATGTGTGACTTTGTCATTATGGTCTACATTGGGTGGTGACACGTAGGGGGATATTAGAGTTACTAAATAAAGGTGTTTTGGGAAATTTTTCTCTAGAAATACGAATTAATATTTTTATTTGGGATTTTAGATTGTAAATGTCTATATGGTATGGATTCAACAAAGATGTTACTAACATCCATACAGAATTTAATTTATAGAGGCACTTTGGTTAGTATTATAATAACTTTATTCTTCTTATTTTTATTTCAAATATAAATGCATAGATAAATTAGCTAATAATTAATTAATCTTTAATTAATTATTTGGTTACTTTCACTTAATGCACTTAAGCTAAATTTAAGAGTGTTTTTTTTATTTTATTAGATTGAGCTATTATTGGATTATTGTGTCTCATCACATATGATGTCGATACTTGTCATGATCTAATCCCTCTCGTTTAGGGTTTTCTCTTATAAGCACTCTCCATTATATTATGAGCCCCTATAAAAGTTCAATGAAAGATCTTGGCATCTCTTGTAAGTTTTCTTATTGAGGAAATAGAAAATCATTATTTGCAACTCTCGTGCATGGAAGGTGTTCTTGTTTGTTGTTTGATCCTACGTCTTGTGTGTTTTTCACAATTCTAACAACAGATATATAAAAGGAAAACAAAATCTAAATGATTTCTAAGAGATTTTATTAGGATGGCATATTACACCAATCAATATGTGTTAGTCCTTTTACTTGTTATTACCAATCTCTAACTATTTACTAAAGGTATCATTTATGATTCTAGACTCAAAATCCATATATTACATGGTGTAGCTGAATTTTGATTCAAACACAAATTATCAATGAAGGAAAAAGAATTAAAAAATTTACATTGAATATTTTTTTTAGAAGGTAACAAATTACAAAAAAATATCAAGCAATTGCTTATGGCTGCAAATTCAACAACACTTCACCAACTAATAATCAAGAATGATGAAATAATTAACACTTATTTTATGCAACAAAATGAGAGGAAAAAACCTTAAACATAAATTATAAGAAATGCCTCTCATTCAACATCACAAAAGAATATAAAATTCATTTACTCCCCTTTTAATTCATCTAGAATTGAAATCAATAAACAAACAATCAAAATGACTAGTTTCAAAACCGTCTAATATGACAACCACTAATGAGCTACCATGCCAAATGCCAAAATACCAAATTAGATTTTAGTTTGAGTAACTTAAAAAAATACTAACAAAGTATTAAAAAATGAAACATACAAACACATGAAGAGAAAATGTTGAAAATTTAATTACATTTTCCATAATATAATCCCATTAAACATAGATCCAACCTTAAAGTAAGGGGAAAATATAATGGTGAAAAATGCATCCTTGGTGTATTTCCCATTTAGTTTTTATGTCTAATTTAGGAATACCTTAATACATTTATATAGCTACAAATAGTACATTTTTGTGCATAGTCAGGCCTCATATGTAGCCTTCATTGAACCTAGCCTTATTCATATTTCTTATCCTAGTGCTTTTGTGCACCCAATCCCAATCAAATTGATTTATCTATTTGATTATAATAATTAATCCAATCATTTTGCATAATATAATCTCATTAAACATAGATCCAACCTAGTTGTCTAACCTATGTCGTGTATGTCGGTGTGAGGTCATCCTCATGCCATGCAATATTTATCTACTTAATTGTATAGATGAAAATTAAAAATTTAGCATGTTGGTCTTGTCTTACACTTTGATTAGGTCAACTTTGCTTAAGAATTTATGATTTGGTTTAATGAAGTTATGTATAAAAAGACATTCATTACATTTAGTAAATCATATTAAAAATATATATATCCATTAATCAATACGAAAGAGAATCACTAGTTATCACAAGAATAATCATTCCTAGTTGCATTCAAATTTTAAAGCCAAGCAATCTAGCATATTTGATCATATTCATCCTAGTTCATGTGAATAACCTAGCAATCATTATAAAATGCATGTGTTATAAAGATATTTAAATATTGTCAACTTGATAGAAAGACATTGAAAGTGTGAAAGAAAAATATCATTTAACAATCTAATTTTGAGACAATTCACAAGATAAAATATAAAACCCAATAGAGATCAATTTTATAGCTACAAAGTGAGGTCATAGTTGCAAACCTAATCTAGAACAACAAGATCAACTCAACACATATCAAAAAGAAATACTTTGATTCACATCCATAAATAAGGCTATTTAGTATATTTTCAAATTTTGGAACACATCAACTTCACAGTCTTCATCAATCAACCTTTAATTATAAAATTAAATATACTATCTCCTTGCTTATTACAATTTATGAAAAGATCATACCTACTATTTAATTTTATCTGATCAAAAACATTATGTTTCACTCCATCTAAACCCCATATTTATTTATAGAACTTCACATTAAAAAAACCTCATTTCTCCTTTTCAGTTATTATGTGGCACCTAAACCCCATGAGAGAATCCAAAACAAAATGAAACATCATCGAAATTGGGAGTTCTAGTTTTTGCTTATTCAAATTTAATTATTTTTCCAAGTTTTTGAACTTTCCCAATTGAAAAAATCTTTGACTTCTCAATTGAAGGATATTTTTACGGTTCATGAAATTTAAATGATAAAGGATAAATATGTCATTTTTATACTTTATAGTTTAAAAAATGAATCTGCGTAGCAACTCCATTCTTTGGCAATTAGCAAACAAGCGTAAAGCTCACGCTTTTCCTTTACACAACTTGGTCTATTTTGTGGTGGGTTTTCCAAGGAAAATTTTGATGTTACAATGTTATTAGATGATTGATAATCCTAAGAATTCAACATTGAACAGCAGAGATGCAGAGGTAAAGCTTGAGATGGTTACCTCTTACTCTCTGCCGAGGACTTCTAAACTCTCTTTCAGATTTGGCTTGATGAGATTGTAGAAGACTTGACAGATTGTAAGATGGAGCTGCTTCAACATCTTCACCAATTCTAAGGTAAGTCTCATCCTCCAAAAGGAAAAATTCTAGATCATTGTTTCTTCCTATTTAAAGAGTTTTTTTTCACACAAATATTTTGATTATCTTCTTACAGTACATCATGCACCATTAGAAGCAGGTGAATGACCCAGATCTAGGTTTTGCATGTAAACTATGAGAACTTGTTAATCGACAGTTTTTCCATTGTTGACAGAATAACATAGTTAAAACTTAAAACCAATATGTAAAATACAGAGAACATGTAGATTCGAGACTCACAGAGGATCCTGTGGTAGTGATGGAGTAGGTGTTTATTCAAGAAACGTAGACGTCATTAGATAAGGCAAGCCCAGATACATCCTGGAAAGTAGTCTTATCACTCCTTTTTTTTATTTGGGATGTAGCTGTGTTTTGGAGTATGTGGTATGGATATATTCTAGACAGGGAATCATAAGGGATAGTATTGCATGCTGTCTACTTTTGGACAATTTGGAGCATCTTACAATCATAAGGTCTCATCATTGTAAAGGTTGAAGGCGTAAGTGAGTGCATTATCATGGGCATACCGATGCCAATAGGAACAGGTCTATTGAAAATCAGACAGAGGTATTGTCTTTGCATTTTGCTTAATAGTAATAAAGCATTTGACGACTTCATTGCAGTAAAATGTTATAGAAGGAAAATTAAACTTGATATATTGTATTTTCAAGTGTCAAATTTCATAATTTTCTAACTCTATCATTTTTTTGCAAGGGAATCTCAATTTAGTATTTATAAATAACTTCTCTAATCATCATATTTGTGCTGTGTTGTACATTACTGATTCGAGATGGCCTTCTTGGTACTGAAAGGTGGTCTCTCTTTCAACTGTACTGAACCATGAAATTTTACTTAAATATGGCTTATAGGAATTTCTTTTTGCAGGATTGAAAAACTACCAGAACTGGAATATGGCCCAGAGCCACTCATTTCATAGTGAGCATTCCTTCAAATACCATTATTGAACCAGCCGAAATGAATTGCATGTTTCTTGACGATGTGAGTTACCTTTTGACTTTACATGGGTTTCTGAAAGAGAATGACTTAATTATTTTTCTTCAATTCTAGAGTCTGTATTTGATTCCTTGTAGGTTATTCTACCATATTTCTGACACAAATGACCTCTTATCTCTCATGATTGTGATACTATACTATGGACATAGATGTATGGTCGGGATGCTACTATGTTTCCAAATAGTGAAGAGCATGTGTTCAAGGTATATTTTATGGGTGGACAAGTGATATTTTATTTGTACAAAAGAATGATTGCTGCCTTGCATACATAATCCAATTACCAGCTTGCTTGTCTTAGTGGAGTACTGTATCTTTGTCTTTTTGATGCAGATTTTCTGATTTGGAATTTCAATGTTGACAATGTAACATTATTATGTTGACTTTGCAACAAGGCAGCAGTGAGAAGTCAATTATTTGCACATTGTTCCTTCTCTTTTAATGCTATATGCTGAAGCCATACTTGTGAAAAATGCCTAAATGACTACTGGCATGCATTTCGCTCTTTGTTGCGTTGTGAAACCAACTGTGCTGCTTTGAGTGAGTGCAAAGCATAGTTATCCCTAATATTAATCTTACAATAGAGCGCCATGGAACAAACAGGAATAAACAAAGTCACATGCATGCATAAGTTTTCCACAGGAAAAATTGTCTTTTACTTTCACTTTGATTCTTCTACTTTTTATTTTATCTTATTTTTAGTAGGGTGAATCTGAAATTAGGGTAAATAATTGGGTGTGCCTTGGGAATGTTAGGCTGCACTAGGAGCCTGTGGTGTAGAATAAAGTGTGTAAGGATTTACACTTACTAGATTACTACTTAAGTATTAGTAAGATGAACATTAATTCATGTCTTAAACTACTGGTTGTAGAATGTCCTCAGATTAAGCCCCAAACTGTCAACATACTATGGCTTCAAAGAAAAAGACCTCAACACATACCAGAATCACTGAGCCAGTCAAGAATATCTAAAGATACTTGTAAATTTGTTTCTTATTGCCACTAATTGTTTCTCTTCAATGAGTATGGGAAAAAAACATATGCCTAAAAGTCTAATAGTTTTCATTTTGAAAAAAAATTGAGCAAACTGCCAATTAGAATGGATATTCATGATATCTATTGCTTCGTTCTCAAACCATTTTATGTAACATTTTACTAATTAATGCTTTACTCCTTAGCTGTGTAAGTAGATGCAAGCAAATCTAAAATATTAACCTTCATGCTTTGATGGTAGCTGACCTTGCCTCAGAAACCTGCCTTGAATCCTTGTCTTGGCTTTCAAATCTAGTGTTTTTTTATGCCTCACATCATGCATACATATAATTACCCGTGAGTTTCCAATTACAATTGCAAGAAATGTTGCTTGGACAACTCGAAAACTGCTCCACACAGAACAATGAAAAGCTGGTAAAAGGCAGAGGTACTGCAAACTATCCTCTCTATTTTTCAATACTAAAATTTAATGTATGTATTGATAGTATTTTGAACTTTTATCTCTGTATTTGTTTGTTATTTCATTTTAAATCTGTATGCCGTTAGAATCTTGTTGTAATTGTTCTGCCCATCATTTTGTGCATTAAAATCTTGTCACAAATGCTGTTTCCATCGTTTTGTTTTCTACTGGCTTTGGAAAGATTTATTAATAATGATAAAATGCAGCAGCAATGTGTTATAAAACTACTGCCCTTTGCCAAGTGTATGCCTTGTAGTCTTTTGTCGGCATCTTGAAACATTAAACTAGCCAGAAAAATAAGAGACATTAATCAGGCATTCTGAATCTTAAAAAAACATTATGATGTGCCTGTCAGAAACACGGTGAATTGCTAATAAAAACATATTATGCCAACTACATTTGAGATCCATCTTCATATTGATGTAAGAAACAATGGCATGTTTCTTCAAACACAGATTCATTAGGGATGTTCAGATAGAAGAAGTTGGGTGCTTTTCATGTCCAGAACATAGTTGTGTTCTATTTGAATCTGGAAATACATTTAGTTACAGGTCTACTGGTGACACTTTCGATATACAAGATCCAGGTGACCTCTTCATTAGGATCCACAGATTTGTTGTTTTGCAGTGATATCTATTTCACAATCACTCCATTTTATGGTGGTTCTTTGGTGTTTGAGATGTCATAGTTTTTTTATGGTAAAATAGAACTCTCCGGTTTTACTTATGCATCCCATTTTTGTCATTTTGTTTTTTATTCAGTCATTTTATTCTCTTAGTTTTATGCTATGTTTTATTAATGTTTTTCAGGTAATGATGTCCCAGGGCAATACTGTTGCTAAATTTTTATTTTAGTGATTCTCACAGACAGATGAAGTTGCAAGATGAATAAAGGAAAAAGGGATCTGTCAAAGTATTCAGAGAACAACCACAGTTTAGATTACTTTACTTGGAAACGAAATTAAACTTGCAGGCAGGGTAGGTATGTTCAATCGGCACCCCCTTAGTTTATTATTGCAAAACTGAGATTGTTGTAGTGGGAAAATGTTAGCCTTGACAAATTCATTTTGTATGTTTCTTGAAATCATAGCGAGCCATGAAACTACATTTCTTTGGGGATTTATGCCAGACAATTCATGGGCTTTGTCTACGTTGCCACCTCTTCATGTATGTCTATGCTGCCATATAAGTCTATAGATGCTTAGTCTATGCTCCCACATTTCAATTGACAATCCACAGCTCCCAAAACTGCCTTGTCAATACTAGACAGGAACTACGCTGCACTGCAGCTCTTGTTAAATTAAGTATATTAGAGATCTTATAAATAAGTAGATTATATATTTATAGTACTATTTCACATCAAAGTAGATTACTGATATATTCACCACTCTTCATAGAGAAATATATGTTCAGTATTTAGTTCTTGTAGGAGTGTAAGACACTATCACTTATGGGGTTTATCTACTTCCTATTTCCTCTTTCTTCCATTTCTTTTAGGGGTAGTCTCTCTTATATCTTAGGGTTCTTTTTAAATTGTACATGGTACATTACATGGTTCATCTTTTATTTCTATTTATTTACACATATCTTGGTAAAATAACATAGTTAAAACTTGAAACCAAAGATGCAAAGGTAGCCATTAGAAAATGGCCTATATCTTAATTTTTTATGTACACTGAAAATCTATTAATCAATATTTTTCATTATTGATAGAATAACATAGTTAAAATAGAACCAATATGTAGAATGACAAATAACATGTAGGTTTGAGACTCACTACAAACCTTGTAGTACTGATGGAGGAGAATTTTATTGAAGAAATGTAGACAAGCCATTAGATAAGGCAAGCCTAGATACATCTTGGAAAGTAGTCTTATCACTCATTTTTTTATATGGGATCATTGTTTTGCAATAAGTGGTATGAATATACCCCTAGATAAAGAATTGTAACAATGGTGGTGCATGACATCTACTTTTACACCATCTTGAGAATCTTAAAATCATTAGGTTTGATTAATCATTGTAAATTTAGATAAAAAAGCTACAAAGTTAAATATATTTGTTGTAATTATTATATACATAGTGATGTTTTTGATAAGGAAAAACATTTTTTGAAGGGATCCTGAAACCCTTTACAATGAGAGAAGGCTATATAAGAAATAACAATGAGCACCAACAGCCCCAAAAAAGCCAAAAAGGATATCAAAAGATAAACCTAGACAAAATGACAACTAAACCAACAACAAAACATCAGCATAGAAGTTGATGAAACACAAGCTAAAGCATATTGTCTAAAACCTTAGTCGACTCTAGATTACTAGAGATGATATTATCATGCATCTCCATCACATCTTCGAGCTTTTGGAAAGAAATAACAACCCTCTTTTTGGTCTTGCTCCCGGTACACAAACACAGGCCCTCATCCACACTCTTCTTCATCTGATTCATACAATTAATCTCAGCAATCGCCTCCTCATTCTCACCAAGGTTCAGCTCTTTACCAACCCAATTAAGGGCTTTCTCATTCAACAGATTCAAGCCCTACGCACTAGAATTCAGAAACTGGTTACTAATTTTTACCACAGGATGCAAGTCACTACAAATCTTATTCACTTTGTCCTCCAAGGAAACAAACCGCTCCTCATGAACCCTACAGACATCATCTTCCAAGGATACTAGCCTCTCCTCATGGTCCCTGCCCAGTTTCTCAATGTCCATGGCCACCTTATCAAGAACAACATCCATAGTTTTGAATTTTCCTTTCACCAACCATTCATTTTTATTACAATTCACTAGCTCGCCACATAAACATTTTTCCATTCATTCAGTTCTGTATTGAGATCCTTGACCTTCAAAAAGAGCCATTTAAATAGAAAAAGGATATTTTTGGTCTCGTCTTCTACCATTTTGCAAAAAAGATCCAGGTCAATTTCATCCCAATTCACAGGTGCAGTTGTAGGGAAAGCAACATTCTCAGGATGACCCTTCCAGTTGACACCTTTTCCCTCCACAACATCCTCAATAGGAGAGTCCTCCACATCAATGACTTCAACCTCCACCCATTGTTTACTAGAGTTCACTGTCGAGTTCACCAACAGCTCCAAAAGCCCTTTCTTTTCCTCAACCTACTTGAAACCCTTGCAGGCGAAGGATACCAACCCACCTTGCAAAATGGAAGCCTCCCTAGAATTCATGAGACCATCCCACTCAAGGAATTTTTCCACCATACTCTGCCCCTTATCATCCTTAATACTCCCCTATTTCCCCTTATCAGTAAGAACAGGGAACACATCCTCACCTTTCTCCCCTTCCTCACCTAAGTTTAAAACATGTTGACACCTCCCTTTTACCACATTTCTTCCCCTTGGAACCCTTCTTAGCACTGGAGAAGACATAGTCGTCTCCTTCATTTAGTGTCAGTCTCATAGCCTTTCGAACAAGAGTTAGAAACTTTTGTATCATCATCCTCCATAGACTTCCCCTCTTCATCCAAAGACTCCACTTCATCAAAATTATCCTCCTCATAATCTCCATCCCATTCCTTTGTCGAATCCCCTGTATCATAACCAGGTGCAATCCCCTTCTTCTTTCAAGCAGAGGAAATCTTAGGTATTTTAGGGATAAACTTCACTTTGATATAGTCAATAATAAGTTTCATGAGACCATCATGGAGGATTGCTTTACTAGGATTCTTTCTATGATCTTCTATGTTAGTTTCCATAGAGAGAAGCAAATAATAGGGAAACGATACCAAACTATTGTGTCTGAAATAATTAAGCAACATAAAATGATAACCATAAATAAAAGAGTATAGTCCATCAAGCATAAAATATTTCATGATAGCCAACACCACATCTCTCCACAGCGGCTTAATGGAATTCTGGTCATACCCACTGCTTCCCACACACCTAAGCTTTCAGCTTTCCTTGCCTTTGAATAAATTAGCCAAGGCGGTCTTAGATGCAGCACAGTCTCTATAAAACTTCTTACCCTTCATAGATAAACCAATGATTTCAACAGTTAACTCCTCAGTGAAATTCACCTCCACCCCCTAGTAGTGCAGCATTCTATTATTCCACCCCTTCACAAAGACCTCAGTCACCTTAGAATCAAAACCATGAAGTTTGAGAAAATAGGGGCAAATGTCACCTTTCTTCGGGTATTCCCACACAACCTCATTCCCACTAAATTATTCATAGGAGAGCATATCCAATCTACAATAATTGCCACCCATTACAACCAGAGACAACAAAACCACAACCTTTGCCTTGTTTTGATGAAGAGCGAAAGCTAAGAGAACAATCCAAAAACAAATCCAAAATTCACCCATAAACCATGTTAACCTGACAACGCGAGTACACCAAGCAATAAAAACCAATTCCATGAGCTCTTTTTCATGAGATAAGCAATAATTACTCAGATGGGCTCTAAACTCGAAGTTCCTAAGCCAAATAAAGAGGATATATATGTTGGTGAACTGTTTTACAATGTAACCAGGTTGATCTTCTAATCTACCTATGGAATTGCCAATTCCTATCAAGAGCAGCTCGAAAGACCTGGACCAACTGATGAGGACTTTAAAAGCCTCCTACACTTCGAGCTCTGCAAGACCCGAGAGGGTGATCCCTTAATGTGTTTACAACCCCTGCACCATTATTATAAACAACATTAACAATAACAGATAATCTCATTTAATAGCTCAACATAATAGGATAATATTGAATAGAACTAGCTATTCATCAATAGTATCAACTATTTGGAGCATGAGATAACTACAACACAATCCATAGTATAAGATAGTCACTGATTTGCAATTTGTAGCAAGCTCTAGGAAAAGACAAACAAATATTGAAGTATACGAATATGTACAACTTAGATCAGTGCCATATATCCATTGGGGGAGTCAAATTCATAAGTATCTAAAGGTTTATGATAGATTTAACACATAACATGTAAGATCCCTGACAACATTGTATTACAATTTCATTAGTATGCATTCTAACCCAATACTACTTATCGAATCTTTATACAGAACATATCCACCTATAATCCCATTCAAGCATTTTAATTAATTCCTTGAATTAAAGCTAAAATAAGGATCATACACACCACAACAGTGAGATGAATAAAACAACCCTTAGTCATCTTATTCGAAATTCAGATATGCATATACAATGGAGAGACATCAGTTTGAATTTATCATTTCCACTCAGATGCTAGTACTGTTATACAACATTAAATCCCCATGAATTCAAAACCTGTTACAGAATGACTCAAAACCTAAATTGCAATTTTCTCTAAAACCATCGAACTTTACAATTTGCTCTGCAACTTCACCTAGACTCGACCCAAAAAAATTATCTTTCTAACCCGTACTTCTGGCCTTGAAATCCTTCTTATAGAAAATGGAGGAGCAAACAAGCATCGGGCCAGAAAGTACACATGTCACCAGCCAATTGGAGCACTTGGTGATATTCCAAAAATCGTTACAACAACAATCGCCCCAAAGAATATTCTTGTTCATCGTGCACGCTGAGAAAAGTTTATGCAACAACAAAAAACCATAAGAATCTCGCACGAAGACTGCCACCGAAGCAAGACTGGAAACCGTTGTAACTGCAACATCTAATTTACCACCCGTTAGTAGCTCATTCCTTTTACTCTTCTTCAGTTAAATATTTGGCTACCCATTTCAAGTATTCTTCATCAGTCGGACAGTGAAAATTAATCACCTCATTTACCTTGGTACTATAAGGTGTGTATTTTACCGCTACCTGATTTGCATCTCTTTCAAAAGATTCCAAAAATGAGTTGGTACTAATGATTTTATCCATACAGCTCACCAACAAATCATAATCTAAGTCATCACAAATTAATTTAATTTGATCATTGATGACCTCAATTGCTTGATGCTACCATTGCTGGAGTGACCTGACTTTCCCCTACTCATCAATTATATCAGGTAACAATGTGTTACCCCAATAATTAAAATTCCTCACCAATTCCCTGATCTTCCTACTCAAATCATCTGGTAGAGTCTAAAAACCTTGCAGTGATTTAACTAATACTTGAGTAGGCTTTAATGATTGGGGCCTATTATTTGTATCAAACTTTGAGGCCTTATACATTACATCTAAATCGCAGGCCCTGGGGATCCAATTTTCAATCAATGGTATCACTACCTCCTAATCCACTACTAAATTTGACTCCATTTTCCGATGAACGTTCGTCGGTCATTCGACAAATATTTGTCGAAAATTTGACAAATTGACGAAAATAATTTCGTAGCTATTTTTTCATCAAAATTCTGACGACTAATTAAACATCGAAATAATGACGCAGATTCGTCGGTCGTCAACATCATAAAATGACTTGGATGTTCATCGGAATATTGACGAAAACTTCGTTTATCCATTGACGAATTACAACCAAAATGCAATTACAATGGCTCTTTCGAAGCATCGAAACAACACCAGAAGTTCGTTGCTATTTCGACGAAATGGGCAAGGAGTTACAACGAAGCCTTCATCGCAGCTAAGCAACTTCGTCGGACCTTTTCTATGATTCATCGGTGGCCTGCATCAAACTTGCAACGAATTGGGTAAGGAGTTACGATGAAGCCTTCATCGCAACATAGTAACTTCGTTGGACCTTTTTTGTGATTTGTCGGTGGCCTACATCGAAATTTTGACAAAATGGGCAAGGAGTTACGACGAATCCTTCGTCACAGCCAAGCAACTTCGTCGGACCTTTTTTGTGATTTGTCGGTGGCCTTCATCGAAATTGTGACGAAATGGGCAAAGAGTTACAACGAAGCCTTTGTCACAGCTATAGCAACTTCGTCAGACCTTTTCGGTGACTCGTCAGTGGTTTTCATCGAAATTGCGACGAAACAATGCAATTTTTTTATTTATTTTTTTAAATCATTGAAATGTACCATCGCGGAGACTCTTGGCAATGACCACCAAATCCAACCCATTGGTGAGAGATCAATCATCGAAACAGGATAGAAAACTCACTCTAATAGTCCATGTCTTCATAGATGGCTTCCATTGGCAGAGCCGGATCAATAATCACACCGATTTGACCTCTTCAGAGTTTGAACAACTGTTGGTTATGACCAAGACATTGAGGGGTCACCGTAGATTAAACAAGTGTCTAAAGATCAAGTAAACAAATGGAACCTATTAATTTTCTTATTTTGGGGTTCTTTAAATCATAGAATAGATACTATCTTCTTGTGTATAATGTACTTATATTCGGATTTGAATTCGAGACCAATTGTCATTGCACATTGCATTTTACTTGCACAAAGTATTCTATAAGCAATATATTGATAATTCCAAATGATTTATGGTGTTGTACAACTGTACCTATCATCACAGTTCTATTGTTCCCCCCTAGAGAATCCTGCAAAGACAAGTTTACAATACCAAGTCAAATAATATGAAAAAGACTTACTTCCATACAAATTAAATGATTATTCTCACAATGGCAATTGTCTAATTACAACAATTCCATGAAAGGTTATCCATGCTTCATAAGAGATGATTGATCATACATACAGACTGCAAGATGCATAGAAAAAGCATTACACTTGAGAACAACCAAGGGCTAACAAAGGAAGGAGTTAAGAAACGTCTGGATTGAAGAGAAAATGTGTAGGAAAAATGTTGAGTAGTGTCAAGAGAACAGAGCTTGTAGAACATATTCTTGACCTAATCAAGCTCTTGAACAACTTAAACAAAATTAAAATATTGACACATACATGATACATGTAATGAACTTCCAATATCTGCTATCTTTTTCATTAATGCAGAGGTAGGTAAAGGAGAAATAATTATAATTGTAACACTATTCATAGTCCAGTAAATTATGTTTGTAATTTGTGTTCAATGGACCTCGGTTTTATCATTATACTGCCCATCTAATACCATATTTTAATCCAGGGTTCAACTATCTCAGATCAAAAGAAGCACCTTCAATGAACCATTTAAAGTATTATAAAATAAGGTAAGACTTTTACTTGAGAAAGATTGGGTACACTTGTAGGATTAAAGTTCTTGCAATCATCAGGATTTATTGGCACACAGACACAACCTGCAACATATGAAGTAATGGATGACTACAAGTTAGTGAAATGGTCCTTAATATGTGACTGGTTTGCAAATTGATTGGTAGAAAATAAGGTTACAAACATATCTACATGAAAAATTATGAGGACAATCTACTGTAATCATCAAAATAGATGAAAAGTGCAAAGGAAAGAGCCGAGCTACATCTCTAGAGCCTAAAAAAAACACATGCAAGAAACATAAAAAAGAACAAACCATTTTTTGGATGAGTACAAAATGGTGCCTTCAGCAAGTGATTCATATACTTTCACACCTGACATAGGACATTAAGAAGATTTTAGTCTTCCTCTGTGAAATTAACTACTTACAAAATAAACCCATAAACCAATATTATATACCTCCATGTCTAGCCGAGGGTAGGTATAAGAGAAAAAAATTTCTTCAATGCAATGCCTAAAAATATCAATGTGTTTGTAGGTTTGTATTACTAAAATATTGTTTCACTGCCTAAGGAAAAATACCAAAGTGATGTTTTAAATTTCAATCTTCACATAGGCTCCCTTGTTGCTACACATGCATCTATACAAGCATTATTAGATCTCTACACTATTCAAATATTAAGAGTTTAATTAGCTATAAGATGGAAAGTTGTTGTTTAGACATAATCCATCATCTTTTACACCATTTTTATTCACTCTAGCTTGAGGATAAATTTATTGTAAATGAGACATAAATGTAATTTTTATGACAAAAGAAATTATTAAAAAGAGCAAAGGGTAGGGGGAAAGAGAATGCTTGAATGTATAGAAAAGTATAACATTTTGATCATTATAACAATGAAATGAATATTAAGTTTGAAGCATTAATATCATTTAGAACATTTATGATCAGAATGAATGTAAGTAGAGAAAATTTTTCATACCTGCAGATGGTACAAAATTTCATGGTTAAGTGAAAGCCTCCCATCAACAACAAGATCCAAATATCCATGTGTCTATCTCAATGTGAGCCTCTAAATACATACAGGCTGTCAGTTTTCCACTAACACCATTATGCACAAAGTCAAATTTTAGAGTTATGTCACCACTAAGAAAATAGAAGAAATGAAGCTTTGAAGCCAAATCCACACAACAATGTGGTATTCATACAAAGCCATACAAACAAACTAAACTCAAAACATTGGAATGGAAACAACTTCAAATTATGATGCAGAGCATGGATTCAAGGTATAAAGAATCATTTTTCTGCCACCATAGTGAAAAGTTAGCAATTTATTTCATCTTTGCATATTGGTTTGATGCTTCAAATGATGCATTTCTTATATTGAAAATTGCATTACCTTATTGAGCTTCTCTTTGTTTCGAGAATAGTTTAATATTCTCTACTTAATAGGGCCAACCAAGTGACAGTGGAAGCTCATTTGGTCCCTCCCCGTCCCCTCACATCACTCTCAATTCCCCATACCCAATCATATAACATTAATCATTCATTCATCCATTAATAACATATAACATGCATTCATTAACAAATAACATTCATTAATTAACATATTCACATTCATTCATTAACATATAATATTCATTCTTTCAGTTTTTACATATTATCAAAAATATGGTTGTCATGATATGATTACAATCACTTTTTTTTTTGTTTCTTTTTTAAAGCTAAAAATCTGGAGGTGGAGTATCATTTTCACCGTCATTTATCCCCTTTGGTGTTTCCCTGCTTCATGATCTTATTATGCATGTCGTCTTCTCATGGCCGTGAAGCCCCCTTTGCAAGAGAGTGCTGGCTGCAATAAAGAAAAGAAATGTTAAATTGATATGTTTTATTATTATTGTTACAAGTATTTCATTAATTAAAAGAACATTAGAGTGGTTCTCTTTTACCTAATGGGTCCACATCATGTTCGAACTTTTGTTATAGAATCATGCTCAACATGTTGAACACCCTCTAAATCTTGATGCGCAATTGAAACCACGAAGGTTCGTTAATTAATACGCAATTGAAATTAAATATGTTTTAAGAGGGAACATGAGAGTGGTCCTCTTTACTTGATGGGGCCACATCATGTTCTGATCTTCTCTAGCTTGATCATGCTCAACACGTTGATCACGCTCTACATGCTCTAAAGTTGAAACACAGAAGGTTACATTAATTAATACACCAATTGCAATTAAATATGTTTAAAAGAACTTTAGAGTGGTCCTCTTTACATGATGGGGCCACATCATATTCCTGATCTTCTCTAGCCTGATCATGCTCAACATGTTGATCACGCTCTACATGCTCTAAAGTACCAAGATGCACACCATGACCTTCATCTGTAGATTGTGCTCCACCCTCACCAGGCTACATTCCAATGGCATGTGCAGTATTATCATTGCTTGAATGTTTAAAACAAATAGGCATGTAATTACTTTATGGTGGAAATTAATATTGAATATAGATTGCACAAGTATTCAATTTTAAATAAACTTTTATTGAGGTTTGTTGCACACATGGGATCTTTGATGGAAGATTGTGTTTGCCCGATCAAGACTCTTAGGCGTTGATACGGCTCCATAGCCTTGCTGGAAGGCAATCTTTAGGTCATCTTATTGGGAACTTCTGTTAAATTCAGAGCCCTACATTTTTTGCATAAGATCATGAATTTTTCTTCTATGGTGTGATAAAACAAAAATTGTTTTCAATTTATTATTTGGATACAATATTTCATTTATTAATACTTACAATTCGTGCGGCTAATTTCATATAACTACTAGAGCCAAGTTTGTGCTACCCGTGTTTTTCTATTCTTGCCTTTGTTTCCTTTGATGTGTCGGGCAGCCTGTGAAAAGTTTGAAATACGTTAGATTATGTAAAAAGAAAGAGTAATCAGTATATAATTACATTGTTGATAGTATCACATACCTTCCTTGGCCTGATGGTGTCTTTCATTTTTTCTTTTCATCATTCTCCTTTCCATCTGACACCAGGTCCTTCCACTCCCTCTCTAGAATCATGGGGGGATGCTCATACTTTTCATTCTTCTCTAAATGTGACCTATATTGGTTCCTCACATACTTTAGATAGGTACCAACTTTTTGAAGGACCTTGGTTTACTTGAATGTTTTATCATCAAACAACACAACTAAACAGTTAATGAGCTCATCTTTTAAATCTTGATTTTGGGAATTCCATCATGTATGTATGGTGGGCCTGAAGAGCTCCAATGTAATATCCTTAGATGTTTTATAGAAAAACATCATTTTCCTACAAAATGATCATGGGATCAATAGTCTAAAGTGATCAATAAGTAAATTTCCAGTTGGATTATATATAATAATAGTAAAAACATTTTAAAATTACCTGGGATTCTCTATCTTTATGGGGAGGCAATCCTCGGTCACCACAAATGTGACGAGAAATGTTCCGCGTACTAGTAATATGGGAAGATGAGGAAATCTTTGCCCTAAAATATCACCCGGTACTAGTAGCCTCGCATCCCGGTACATGTCCTGATGCATGTTGGCATGTGTTTCTTTGCTAGAGGTGCACTAGCGGATGCATGGTATGTGTTACTGACATTTTAGACGACACATTTCAGATGACAATATAGGCACAAATGATGGGGTCAGATGATGTGATGTATGCATAGGAAGATCAGGATGGAAACTTGTACCAACCCCTACTCCTCGGGCAGCACTTGTAGTACCCTGATCATGGCCAGAGCATCATGAGGACGAAAAAATCTTGTAAAAACAACACATATTTTAGTTCATGACATAAAAGAGTACAAAATATAAAACCATGAATGAACTTATGTTATAATTAAAGACCTCATGACAGCTTACTTGCAAGTTTTGTGATCTCTCAGTCAATATTTTAACCCTCTCTCTTATCTCATCTGTTTGAGACACTATGAATAACAACTTAAGGATTTCTTCATTGCATTTTTTTTGGGTCTTCCTTATCATATCGAGAGGGCTTGTTGGATAAGAAATGTCATCATCACATAATATTGACTGCACCTCCCTATGGATGCTCTCATCTACTGCTGGTGCCTTTCCCCGATCAGTCGACTGCAACAAGAATATTAAAAACATTATTGAAATTAACACAATAAACTTATCAAAACAATATTATAATAAAACATTTTGCTTGTATCTAATTTATATAATTACAATGAGGTAAACCTATCGGGTAGAAGCACCTGAAGATAAATTGTGATATGTTCTCTAGGCCAGAGCCTTCTCTGTACAATCAATGTCCCGCTGTGACAAAAATGAAATATAAAAAAATATTACCGAAATGAAACCAATAGACTTACAAAAAAAAAATATAAGAATAAAATGGCATATTGGAGTTATTAATTGGAGGTTGGGTAAAATGGTACATAGTACGTGCCACCCCCATAGTAACTGTTTTTGTAACTAAGCAAGTCAAATTGTAATCGATTAACAACTCTTCCCCTGTAGTTATTGATTTTATCGCACATACGAATACATTGTTTCCCTTGCGCACCTCGAATATGCAATTGGGTTGCTTATTTATTGACCCAGGTCGTGTACTATTTATAAACCCTACAATATTCCCTGATGTTTTTGGCCTTCTCTCAATGTACATAGCCACTCCTTTATTTTGATCCTTATCTTTTAGCTATATATAATTTGTTGACAGTGCATACCTACGCATACTTCGTGTATATCGAACCAGTTGCATCTAATCTTTGTAACTGTAACAGGGTCTGACATACTCCATTAATTCAATAACTTTTTCATAACAGACCTTTATGTCGTCCATGCAAAATAGGCCCAAACCATGTAATGACGATGGTGCTATGTGATATATCCTCTCATTGACACAAAAATCAGTGTTTATTGGAGAAAGTTCCTTGGGTACCCATTGTTTCCGTAGATGTTTGTACCTCAAGGGCACCTCGACGTCACCTATACTCTCATCATCATAAGAACATGACCCCCATTAGGCCCAAACCATGTAATGATGATGGTGATATGTGATATATCCTCTCATTGACACAAATATTAGTGTTTATTGGAGGAAGTTCCTTGGGTACCCATTGTTTTCATAGATGTTTGTACCTCAAGGGCACCTCAACATCGCCTATGCTCTCATCATCATAAGAACATGACCCCCCTTAGGCCCAAACCATGTAATGATGATGGTGCTATGTGATATATCCTCTCATTGACTCAAAAATCAGTGTTTATTGGAGGAAGTTCCTTGGGTACCCATTGTTTCCGTAGATGTTTGTACCTCAAGGGCACCTCGACGTCACCTATGCTCTCATCATCATAAGAACATGACCCCCCTTCAGCATGAAAAAATTCCATGCGTTTACAAAAATTTCTTCTAATCTTTTGACCTCTAGTTGATCTCCCTCTTTTAGACATACTAGATGTCTCGCTTTCCTCTTCTCTTCCTAAATTTCCCTCGCTCGAGGAAGATAGATCTGACAAATAACTATTTGTTGGTACCTATACTCATAAGGATGTTGGATGAAGTTCTTTCATGGTGATGTGATCCTAAGGTGACATTATGATTAATCTATCATTTCATCGCTAGAATTTTACAGGTTATAAAGTAATCAAGTCTTGATAGATTGCAAGTTATTGTTACTACCGTCCAAATGTGTCCATCACAAATCAATTCTACTTAACGTTTTAACTCCCAAACTTTTTAACAAGTGTTAAATGTGACTATGGTCCACCAGTTACACAACCAAGGCCTCGAATGTATTCTCTAATTGTAATCAAAGGACTTTTTCTCTTCATTCAAGTAAATAAACTTGAAGGGAAACACCACCAAGTGGTTTATTGGACACCTACATGACTAAAAATAGAGCAAATTTACATTTAATTTCCATATATCTAAGTGGTTAACAGGGAGGGAGTGTGTACTAGGCCTAGTTAAGTCATCATAAGTTTATGCTTTGGCAATAAATTTTTTTAAAGTCATCTTAAATCTTCCTATGTCTAATTGCTAGGAGACTTTTGGTATGTTTTAAGGTAGGATGATTGATGAAAGAGCCCAAAGAGTCTTTCTCCATGGTATCCAAGTACACATAGCAGCGGTCTTCTCTTATACGATTGGACATGATTTAAAGAACTTAGCTAGGAATTATTCATTTAACCTAAGGTTTTCTCATAATGCCATCATTGGAAAAGTATGATCAAATTCTTCTATTATGAAGAATTGGTCTATGTGCCTCTAGTAATCACTATAATGTTTGTAAGGATAAAATGACTAATTGCATCAGGTAGGAGAGAATCAACTTTGAGTTCTTCAAAGATTATATTCCTCTATTCATAATTTTTAAGGGTTGTGTGTGGAGGAGGTTATCACTACCAAGAAGGCAGGAGACCTTTCCTTGTATTCTTTTATAATTTTCATTATTCTTATCTATTTTACACTTACATTTACAAATACACATACATATGCATTTACTATTTTCATTTATTTCTCATGTAGTTTAATAGTTTGATCATTTCATATTATATGTGTTGAAGACTTTAGAATTTCAATTACATTAATTTATGGATATGTTGTATCTATAACACTACAAAACCATATACTCTTTGCATTTACACTTGCATTTAGAAATACACATTTATATACATAGATATAGATTTCTTTAATGATATGTTGCATTTATTGTTCTAGGAGAGCATCCAGTAATTGCATTTACATTTACATTTAAAAATAGATATACATACATACATACATACATATATATATGTGTGTGTGTGTGTATCATTTATATTCAGTGTTTAGAAACAACCCATTAGGTCTGCACATGGATAAAAATTCATAAAATAAGATCTCCCATACATGTTTTGTTGAAACCTAGGCTTGAACCTCTCATTTCACATGCTTTTCTTCACAAAACTATTGAGGACAACAGTTATACCTTCTTTATTTCTCATCCTACGCCCTATTCATGCATCCTAAAATTACAACAATATCCATGAGGCCTCTTACACAAGCTACAGTAATCACAAAAAGTGTAAGAGACCCTTTATATCATATTTCGACTACAAAATCCTCAAAAATAGGGTAACTCAGATTATGATTTGTTGGTGAGTTGTATGGACAAAATCATTAGCACCAGCTCATTCTTGGAGTCTTTTGAAAGAGAAGCGAATTAGGTGGTAGTTAAGTACAAACCTTATAGTGTCAAGGTGAATGAGGTGATCAATTTTGATTGGCCAACTGATGAAGAGTACCAGAAATGGGTAAATGTATATTTAACTAAGGAAGAGTGAAAAGGAGTAGGCTGCTAACGGTTGACAAATCAGCTATTGCAATTACAACAGATTCCAATATTTTTTTTGGTGACACTCTAGGCGTGGAATTCTTGAAGTTTTTTGTTGTTGCATCAACCATTCTCAGCGGGCATGATGAACAAGAAGATTCTCTAGGGAGATTGTTGTTGTAACAAATTTTTGGAATATCACAAGGCGGTCCAATTGGCTGGTGACACATGTACTTTCTGGCTCGATGCTTGTTTGCTCCTTTTTTCTGTAAGAAGGATTTCAAGGCCAGAAGTATGGGTTAGCAAGTTAGATATTTTTGGTCGAGTCTAGATGAAGTTGCAGAGCAAATTATAAAGTCTGATGGTTTTAGGGAAAATACAATTTAGGTTTTGAGTCATTCTATAGTAGGTTTTGAATTCATGGGGATTTGATGTTTTATGGCAATACTGGCATTTGAATTGATATGATTAATTCAAACTCATGTCTCTCCATTGTACAAGCATATCTAAATTTTGAATAAAATGATCAAGGGTTGTTTCGTTCATCTCACTGTTGTGGTGTGTATGAATCTTGTTTTAGCTTTAATTCAAGGAATTAATTAAAATGCTTGAATGGGATTGTAGGTGGATATGTTCTATATAAGGATTTGATAATTAGTATTGGGTTAGAATACATATTGATGAGATTGTAAAGCAATGTTATCAAGGATCTTATATGTTATGTGTTAAATCTGTCATAAACCCTTAGATGCTTATAAATTTCAATCCTCCAAAGGATATATGGCACTGATCTAAGTTGTACTTATTTGTATGGTTCAGTATTTGTTTGCCTTTACCTAGACCTTGCTACAAATTGCAAATCAATAACTATCTTATACTGTAAAATGTTGTTGTAGTTATCTCATGCTCCAAATAGTTGATATTATTGATAAACAACCAATTTTATTCGGTATTATCCTATTGTGTTGAGCTATTAAATGAGATTATTTATTGTTGTTAATGTTGTTTATGATGATGGTGTAGAGGTTGTAAACACATTAAGGGATCACCCTCCTGGGTCTTGCAAAGCCCAAAGTGTAGGAGGTCTTTCAAATCCTCGTCAGTTGGTCCAGGTTGTTCGAGCTGCCCTTTATTGGAATTGGCAATTCCATAGGTAGATTAGAAGATCAACCTGCTTACCGTAAAAACAACCAACACCTTGCATATGTTTGTGGTGGAGGTATTAAAGAAGAATTGTATGCCTCTATTTCCATTCATTAGATCTACCTTAGCCTAGCATATACTTGGGCTAAGTCTACAATTGCTTGAGACTCATGCGATGAAGGCTATGTGATGAAATCCTAGACCTCAACCAAGATGTGGGTAGATTATGGGAGTTTTTCCAAGACCTGAGGCTAGTCGATAAAAATGTGAAAGTCTAAGCTATTTTATTTTTTTGTCTTATCTTATACCATTTTACGAGAATGGGGGTGCTAATGTACGAAAAGATCTTTGGAAACTAGGCATGAAAATTGAAGGTTAAAGAGAATGGGGGTGCCAAACTTACAGTACTCATTGCCCCTTGGTCGTCGATTTTCCCTAAGTGCCCTCAACCTCATCCTCGGCGCTGGTATTGACCTTGTTTTCACTCCTCCAAATGCTTCCTCGGTGCTGATATTGACCTTGTTTTCACTCCTCCAAACTCTTCGTCGGTGCTGGTATTGACCTTGTTTTAACTCCAAACTCTTCCTTGGCATTGGCATTGACCTTGTTTTCACTAATCGAAACTCTTCCTCGGCCCTGGCATTGACCTTTTTTTCACTACTCCAACTCTTCCTCGGCGCTAGTATTGACCTTGTTTTCACTCCAAAGTCTTCATCGGCGTTGGTATTGACCTTGTTTTAACTCCAAACTCTTCCTCGGTGCTAGAATTGACCTTGTTTTCACTACTCCAAACTATTCCTCGGCACTGGCATTGGCCTTGTTTTCACTACTCCAAACTCTTCCTCGGTGTTGGTATTGACCTTTCACTTCTCCAATTTGATGAGCTACAACCTAGTTTCGCTAGGTTTTACAGTATGTTAATTAAGTTGAAAATTTTAGCACCATTTAGCTAGGTTCTAATATTCTACAATATAGTTAAGTATATATTAGCTATATTTTACATAATAAATAATATAATTATTCAACTTATTATAATTATATATTATATTCTTTAACAAAATTATTAAATACGTATAAAATTATTATAATTAATAAATAATAATAACTATATTTTTTATATAATACAAAATATAATTAATATAATATATATTTAATATAATAATAATATATATTAATATGAGAGAGAGAAACTAAATTTTGATTAGTTGTTTCATGTCAACAATCCAAGGATGGCATGTGTCCTTGGGGAGTTATGCTCAAGGTAGCATGCCATTTGATTAAAGATATGATAATTCTCCTTTAAGACCTCTTCAATGTATCCATTGCACACTTAAGGAGACAAAGATAAATATAGGGAAGAAAATATAGAGAGAGAGGGAGATAATGACAAAAATACAAATAGAAAGGGAGACAAAGAGATAGAGAGACATAGAGAGATAAAGAGATTCCGGGCTGTTGGTCCATGCCTTTCCTGTATCTCCCTCCCCTCTTCCCCCACTATCTATTCCTCTTCCCCCACTACTCTCTCATTCCATCCTCCATCCACTCTATATCTCTATCTCTATTTCCTTTTATCTCCCTCTCCTCCTCTCTATCTCTTTCTATCTATATCCCTTTCTCTCCCTCCCCCTCTCTATCTCCCCCTCTCTATCTCTCACCATCTCTCCCTCCCTATCCCCCCTATCCATCGACTCTCTATCTCCACCTCTCTTCCTTTCTCTTACCATATATCTCCATCTCTCTATCTCTTCCCATATATCTCTATCTCTCTCTCTTTCTCTCCCCATCTATCTCTATCTCCACATATATTAACTAAGAATCCATGCAAGCATACAATAGTTTATGTTGGTAAAACTATAATAGTGTTTTATTAAACTATAAGTAACACTTATCTTTCTAATGTCAAGCCTTCTTATAAAAATAATGTTTTATTAAACTATAAGTAGATTATTGTCACCACTCTTCATTCAACATGAAATGCCAAATGTAGCAATTGTTTTGTTGCTTTTGTCAAGTTTCATTAACCAAGCTATTTATTGGGTTGAATAAAGTTGGTAGAGCCGCTATCTCTTTAAAATAATTAGACAGATAATGGCGAGAGATGAGGGAAGGGAGAAAACTAAACTCCTTCAAAATAGGAATTGGTTATTGGGTTTGTTGGTTTCTTTGTATACTATATACTTAGTTCCTCTGGGATAAATAAGTAACTTTAGATCATTTTCTTAGTTGTGTATACTAACTAATATAGAGTAAGCTTTTTCATTTTAATTGACTACTACATAATAGTTTATGTGTTGAAAGAATTGTTTCCATTCTTTGTAGTTTTTACATTGGAATACAAATCATATTTAATTTCATTCCAATATACTTCTTTCATAAAGATATTTGTTTGAAATAAGTGCTTCATAACCCATCTAATCAAATCATAATTAACCTATCAAAAAGGCAATAGGAATTTTCTAAAGAAAAGAACACTTGACCCAATCATAAGTGTATGGCCTTCGAAGAAAGGAGTGATCCACCTTAGCAATAGCAACTACCTAATTTAGACACGGGTATAGTATTACGGATCCATGATGTAGACCCAAAAAGTGGCAACATGGAAAAAAAGTAGCATTTGAACTCACCAAAAAATGCGAAAATCCTGAGTTGACTTTTTTTGGGGGTTGGGTGTCAGTAAATTGCTCCATAGCAATTCCCAAACCAAAGTACTACAAATTAGATATCCGATTTGTTTTGGATATCAAATTTGTGTCTAATATCTAATTTGAAAAACATTTTAAAATGTAATATTTTGGTGCTACTCATCAGG